>PVJO010002780.1:0-136065 GCA_004026905.1 Hystrix cristata | reverse complement strand
TGGGACAAAGTACCTGACACCTACAGCTTAAAGGAGGAGAGATTTATTTCACCTCATGTGCCAGACCATGTTTGGCCTGCTCCCATGTAGGACAGCATGATAGAGGCCTAGTGAAAGAAAAGCTGCTTACCTCATGGCAACCAGAAAGCAGAGAGAGAAAGCCGGTGGGGTGGGCGATACATCCTACCAGATCATACCTGCAGTGGCCCACCTCTTCCAACCAGGCCTCACCTCCTAACGTCACATTTAGTTATAGTGGCTGCATGACTCAGTCACTGTTCAAACCCCATCTTTGAGTGAATGAGGCTTTGGAGGGACATCAAGATACAGACCCTAAGGTGACATTTTGGTGGAGACTTAAAAGACAAGAGGAGTTCGACACTTAAAGAGTTGGAACAAAGTTTCTGGGAAAATAAATAGCACAAGTGGGGAAGGAGCTGGAGGATCCACAACGGACACATTGTCTGGATTTCTCCTTTTTCTACTGCTCTGCTTTCTATGTGACCTCCATTAGGCCCAAAGGTTTCTAGGGATGAGGGAGGAACTAAAGAGGACATGGCCCACAGCCTGTCCCTTAAGAGAGCCCTCCCGCAGGTGCCTAATGAACAGAGCCACCATTCTGTTCTCACAGGGAGAAACTGGCCTCCCAGGTGCTCCAGGGTTCCCAGGTGTGCAAGGAGAGAAGGGAGACCAGGTAAGTGTAATGGCTTCTTGCCACGGAGGCCATCTGGCTGGTGCCAGTGGAAAGCAACCCCTCTGGAGTCTTACTCCCTGAGGAGTAGTTCTCATGGTGGTGGAAGAGAAGTGAGGGGGAGGAGATACTGTACCAGAGTCCGTGAGCTGGGCTAAACGACGGCGATAGCTGTGGAAAGGGTGGAGCGTCTTCATGTTGAACTGATGGGAGGCATCTCCACTGGGGCCGAGTGGGGAGCCTGGTGCCTCCCATATACCGAGAGGACCTCCTCTGGGTCAGGATTTGCCTTGGCCATGTTGCTGATAATGCAAGAGCAGGTAAGAACGAGTGAGAGAGAGCGATCCCAAGGTCATACTCCTCACAGCTGGAAGAGGCAGGAATGAAACTTCATTTGGTTTTAATGTTTTCTAAGTGTATCTGTCCCCCATAGGGAGAAAAGGGTGAACTGGGACTACCTGGACTGAAAGGTGATCAAGGTGCAAAGGTAGGAGCTGCTTACTCCCACTCTGAGTTTTCATTGTCACTCCCTGCTGTTTCCTAAAGAGGTATTTTTTTATGAAATATATTTTCATGATTCAGAAGTACATTTTTGGGGAGCAATAAGTTAGACATAAACCGTATTTGCGATTTGTAGTAAACTCTCACAGAAGCTAATAGAATCAGAGATGGTACATCCTCTCAAGCATCTGTCCAGCCCTCCTTGGTGCCTGCAGTGCTTGAGAATTGCTTAAGCATTGCCTACGGGCCGCACACTACTTTTGGCCTGTTGAGTTTTCCTCCTTCACTCTGACTCTAGCACAGTTTTAGTAGAAGTGGTAAGCTGATTTTGTTGAGGGTAGAGGAGGCTTCAAAAGGGTGAAGAACTGACTGTAAAGCAAATCCAGTATGCCCAGGGTCTCGCTTCCTTCTCGTACATTATACGTGGCTGAGGCCTGTCAGTGGTGTTGGTGTTGGCCGCAGGGCCAGCCTCAAAGTCAAAGCAGAGTCTGTCTCAGTCAGGGGACATAACTGTCTTTGCTGAGCCCTACTGTGTGCTCTGTAGTGCACAGTGGGTGTTCCTGACTTTGTTTCCCAGCACCCTCTGCAGAAGATACTGCATCTATCTGAGCAACATCCTCAAAATGGATAGTTGGAAAGAATTTAGTGAAAGGACTAACACATGTCTGGATAATGCTAAGAGAAACCAACCAGATGTGGTGACACACTCCAGGGAAAGGAGTAGCAAGAGGCCATAAAAGGCGGTAAGAGGGAACCTGTGGCCATGAAAGGAGCCTGGCAGTCATCCAGCTGAGCGCAGGGAAACAGACATGGCCAGCCTGTGTCCTAGCACCTCAGCTTCCCACCCTGTCCTTTCCCTGCTCCCTCCATCACCTCCTGGGACAGCAGGCAAGGAGAAAAGTTCAGGGGTGGACATGAACTGGCAAACAACAAACACACGCAGCAACAAGAACATTCTATAGATGAAAGGGTCCCAAGGTCACAGGGGTTTAGATGAGTGCCCAAAGCTACAGAATCACCGCCAAGGCCTTGAGTCCATGGTCCCAGTGGCATCTAGGAAAGGCACCGCCCCTGGGACTTTAGCAAACAATCAGGCTAGGGCTGCCCACCAGGCACTTCGTCTGTTTGCCTTGTGTCAGAGTCCCATCCAAAACTGTGGGGCATGGAAGGCACCCTGGAGTTTTAGAGACTTGCTCGGCCAGGAATTTAGGCTGGTCAGCTACAGTTGCCTGAATTCCTGAGGGTCACTTGCTGGAGGTGTATAAATTTTGTCATGGAGCCTTTGGACTGGAGTCAGTATGTAGACCCTCAGCAGGATTTGTTGGATTTTCTTGAAAGGGAAGCCACTGATTAGTTGGCATGTAAACGAGGCTGCTGCTGAAGTGAGGTGTCTCTGATCTTATCTGTTTGAACTGAACAGTGTGCATCCAGGTGAGCCTCTGAGGAGACGCCATGCGCCTGGGCAGGTGCAGAAGACAGTTTCAATATGATTGGTCCTTCTGCAAGTTGAACTTTCTTAACATTTCTATGTCTTATTGGTGATCAGTGAGCTATGAGGTCATTTCCATTTGAGTCCCCTTTGTACATGTCTTGGTTACTTTTCTTCTTGCTGAGACAAAATACTTGACACTCAGAGTTAAAGGAGAAAAGGCTTATTTCAGCTCCCAGTGTGTAGAGGTTTCAGTCCATAATCGGTGGGCTCCAAGGCAGGGTGGCACAGCAGAGGGGCATCGTGGAGCAGGCAGCCTGCCGTCCCTCTCTCCCTTTATAGTCCATCCACACTGTAAGCTTGTCAGTTGATGCCACCCATATCCAAGGTGGGTCTTTCATTTTCCATCCTGTTAATAGCAGTATCACCCTTTAATCCACATTTGCACACCCTAAATCCAGCCATCTTCAAAACCTCCACCTATAATTGCATGAGGCTTTGGGGGGACGTCTAGATACGAGCCCTAACAGTTTGGGTGAAAGAGCTAGTGCACAGAGAGGTGTGACTCACCCTGACTTACAGAATTACAAGGGGGGATATGAGGTTGGCAGCCAGGCAGTAGAGCAGGTGGCTTCACCCTCAGTGACCTCTGTCCTTCCAACTAAAATCTCACCTGGGAGGTGTCCATCCATAAACTTTCCAGCCCAGCACAGCCACAGAGGTCCTCCCTGACACTCACTGTTTAGCAGACTACAAGTCATTCACTCTCTGGTAGGCCACCACTAATGAAATGATGATGAGCAAGACATGTTCCAGGTTTCCAAAACCTCAGACTTTAAAGACATGGAGGGAGTTAAGAATCTCACCATGAACAAACACTGTGCAAGTTGCTTTTTTTTACTGCCTTGTACTCAGTTTCTGATCAAATACTGTATACCCTTAATCCCATAGCAACATTATAAACACACACACACGTGCACACACACACTCAGGACCTGTCTATGTGATTGTGTGTGTGTGCCTGCAGTGTGGTGGAACAAGCACTGTTCCAGTCATCAGAAAGGTGGCCTAGGTCGCCATCCTTGCTGTCTGTTGTACATGTTATAGGCCTAGTATTAGTCAGCCTTCCCATCACTGGAACAAAATACCAGACACCTGCCACTTGAAGAAGGAGAGGTTTATTTGGCTCATGATTTAGAGGGTTCAGTTCATAGTTAGCTGGCTCCAAGGCAGAAATATCATGGCAGAGGGGCATTACAGAGGAAAGCTTCTTAACTCATGGTGGCCAGAAGCATGGCAAAGGAGAAAGGGGCCAGGAACTAGACATATATCCCCAAGGTCATGCCTCTGTGCCCCACTCACACATATCCAGAAGTATGCTTTACTAATCTCCTATGCCAGTGGTGGCGAACCTGTGGTATGCATGTTGCAGCCAGCTGTTCATTTTCATTGAAAGCTCTAAAAGTTCTGTCATCACCACCCTAGACAGTCAAGTTGACAGTTAAGCTTAACCATCATAGACTTTCTATGCTGTGGCTGCTACACTGGAAAGGGTTCCTCAGACGCCTCCCTCTGAGGGCTTCATAAATTCCATGCCAGATATTTCTAAGCACTGTCCACGCAGGGACCTCACTAATCCTTCCGATGATTCTGGGATGGGCCACTGCTGTCAACAATGTCCCCATTTCAGTGATGAGGAAACTGAAGCCCAGAAAAGCTAACTTGCTTGTCCAGAGATGTATGCAGAATCCGAAGCTGCACCCTGCCAGGGTAGACCTGGGCCCTGGCTCTCAGAAGCAGTATGCCGCACACTGGGTCTCGCCCTGTGACGCTCACACCCATGGGGACTTGCATGCACTCTCCTCCTGCCAGGTGTTTGTTCTCTCAAGTTTGCACTTTCTCTGTTAGGCTTCCCTTCCTCAGCTCCAGGAATGGTGAACTGCAAGAGCAGACCTGCTCCTTTGTTGGACTTCTTAAAAGTGCAATTTGCATTTGAGAAGTTTGTTTGGGAATCCAAAGCCTGAGGAAGACCACAAAGCTCCTCTGCTTACTTCAGCAGAATCACACTCAGGTTTCCAAAGAGTTTGCACCTACCTGTGTGTTCCTTCAGAGATGGGCAGTGATAGGCAATTTTTGACCAAAAAATTCAAAATACGACATGGAAACAACACTTCCCTCTTCTGACTGTGCCTTGCACATTCCTGCCTCTGCCTTCCCCTGCCTTGGTTGCTAAACACAGAGAAGCAGGGCGGGAACCATGCCTGTCAGATTCTCGGCAGAATGCACAGGTCCTTTGTCTTAGTGTCTTTCTCACAATCAGAGAGCCCTTGGCCTGCCCCATCCCACCCACCATTCCTTTGCTCCCTGCATCTCTGAGGATGGATGATGCAGGAACTGTTTCCAAAGGCAGCCTTGTGTCCTCCTCCAGCGCGCACCTATTTATTCCTGCGCTCTACTAGGAGACACTCAGCTTTGATCACTTGGGCTTGTTATTGGTGAGCATAGGACAGATCATTTCTGGAGGTTGAGTCCAACCATATCAGTAAGAAGATGAGGTAAAATCAGATAATGCATGGTGACTTAAGAAAGTGCTTTTCTTCCTGAAGCTTCTGGAAATTCAGTCTAGGCGAAAAGCATGGTTTTTGAATTTAAAGCCAGGCTCAGCCTTTGGCTAGTAGTATGCATTCAGGCAGGTTGAGACTTTTATGCCTCAATTTCTTCATCTGTGAAATGGGGATATGTAAATACCTTATAGACATGTCTACAAAGATTAAATGAGTTCATACATAAATGAGCACATGGAATTAAATAGTAGAAATAATAGTAATAACAATTAATAGTAGGCCAGGGATTTAGCTCAGTGATTAGAGTGCTTGCCTTGCAAGCACAAGGCCCTGAGTTTGATCCCCGGCACCACAAAAAAAAAAAAAAAAAAAAAAAAAAAACAATTAATAGTAATAATACTAATAGTAAGGATAGTAATTAAACAATAGAAATAATAGTAGAAAATGACATTGCTGTTTACTAAGTGTGGCCTTGTCCCTTGCTGAATTCATCCATCTAATAACACAGGCTGGATGAATGTGGAAGGGCTGCCATAGGCCTAGTCCTGGGCTGGTTCCAGGAATGGCTGGAGTGCACACCCTGTCTCCTGGCCCCTCCGGGCCCTTGTGATGTGATAAGCTTTGGGGACCGTGTTTACTTACTGCACTGTTGACGGCCTTTTTCCTGCTCCGGACAGCTCTGTGACCCCATTTCCTTGGGGAGAATGGAAGGCCTTCTGCTTATCACCTCTATCCCCACAAGATGCGCTATTCTCTTTGTGGTTTGCAAAGAAGAAACAAACCAAGAGAGGTGAACTCACTTGTGAAATGCTAGAGTTGGGTTTCAAACTCAGGTGATTTGGCTCCCAACCTCGTTTTGTTTACAGGAATAATATTTTCATTCTGAGAAATGCCGGCTTTTTTCCCAGACTGTGGGGCAGGAGGGCTGAGTATCTGTAGAGACCCTGGACCTCAGTGTCAGTGTGGCCAGACACTGAAGGGCATGTGTGGGAATATCTCCTGCAAGCACGTCTAACATGGGCTATGACCACAGTCCAAGGAAATCACCTTGGTGTCATCAGATGGGAGAAGCATGATGGACACTTCATTACCATGTACTTGCTGGGATAGTAGTGACTGAAATCGTTTATAGCTATACAGATCAATGTAGATACTTCTTAATGGGAACTCTGTGTCTGAAATATTTTATAATTTATAGTGCATGCATGTTTTTGTCTGTCTGTCTATCGATCTCTCTATTGTGGTAGGTGTGGTGCGTGTGTTCCTGGTGTCTGGGGAAAGGTGGCCTTATCAGATGTGTCCTAGCCTAAGTAGAGTTGGCAAGAAGAGTAATGGTTACTCATTTCTCGTGTCTCCATCTAGGGTGAAGCTGGTCCAGCAGGCCCCCCTGGGTTACCTGGAACTGTAAGTTACTCTGCTTCTAATCCCTTCTCCTCTGCATTCCTAAGGCATTGGGATCCCCCCTTCCACACACGTCGCTTAGTTATGATTTCTCCTTGTTACAGTTTGTCAATTGCTAGATCCACTTGTAGGTCACAGAAATCCAAAAAAGGTGGGATCTTCTCTCAGAACTGTCCTGTGCTTACTGATTCACTTTATTCAGCAGAAGCACAATTACTCTTTATCAGAGCATATGCTAGACACTGAAAATACAGATCCACCTGTTCCATATGGAGAAAGTGAGGTCAGAAACAAGAATCCCTGTCTCCAGGGTAAGACCACAATATCGTGGCCCAAGACCACGGTTCATCTTCCGCCGTCTGCAGGTGTCAGGCTGGCACCGAGAGTTGCTGCTGATTATCAGCAAGAGCAAAGGCTGAGGTCAGGGACTGGAGCAGAAGAAACTGGCTCTCAGCTCTGCCATTCACCAATGTAGTGGTCTCGGGTATGTTATTTACTTCCCCAAAAAGTAAGTTTGCCCATCTGCCAGAAAAATACTACACCCAGTTATCTTTATATTTGTAGTGAAAATTAGCTGAAATAATGTGAAGTATTTAGCAGATTTCCTGGTAAACAACTGCTATTAATATTATTTATCCCAAGAATTCTGTAATGGGGCTATGTTTAGATTTTTTAAAAAACATTGAATGTTTGTGCCTAGTCTTGAGATTCCTTGTTTTGAGCATTAGTTTCAGGGCTTCTGTGCTGGGTTCTGAATGGGCGAGTACATTAGAGAGTGACTGGCTACTGACCAACGTAGAGGATGGCCTCGCTGTGGAGGGCAGGAGAGACAACAGCATGGACACTTGGGAAGCCTGTTTGCAGTGTGCTAAGTAGTCGACTCTGCTGTTACATCATTATTCTATATTCCTGCACACATATCCCCTCAGAATGAGACTCACCCTTTCCATAAAAATGATGGAAGAATCTTAACATCAGAAATACAGAATCAGAAGTAGATCCATTAAAGCATCACTTACAATGATGAAAAATTGTGGAAAAAATCCACATGACTTTAAGCATGCAATTAAGTCAATGAGAGAATATCTGTATCATAAAATCCTATCTTACAAAGAAATGCACATATTATGGACAGTCTTGAAAAGATATAAATATACATACTAAGTGGTACAAGACTAAGTTGACAGAATCAATTTGTAGACCTCTGTCCTCCCTTTGTCTTATCCATAAAGCCTGGCAGGGACAGATCACCCCCCTCTCCTTGTCATCGAAAGGAATCATGAGTTAATATACATGAATAACTATAAATAACTGTAAATCAAGTATACTGTTTGTTTCCTTCTTGCAAATATTAGATCTTTCTGCATATTCATAATTATGTGGAAACACACAGAAAAGGATCTAAAAATGTTCTAGCTTGAAAAAAAGTGGTTTATTCTAGAGAAGAAACCGGGGCTGGGACGTGGATGGGAAGGAATAGACAGCCACTCTTACCTTCCCTTCTCTTTGAATTCACTGTGTTTTAGGACCAGCCTTCATGATATCCTTGTGTCCGTTCATTTCTATCCTTTGGGCCCCTGTGAGCCAGGCATTGGCATGACTCAGACCTGATGGAATTAATAACCTCATAAGGGAGAGGCACTCTAATCATATAATTGCCCTGATAAATATATATTATAAACTACAGAAAATGAGATCAAGGAAAAGAGAAATGTACACGTGAAGAGAAAGACAAGGCCACCTAGTTTACCTAATTTATATTTGAGTGGAGAGGAGGATCTTTGAGATTAACATTTAAAGAGACCTGAAGAGGGCGTTTGTAGTTAACTAAAGGGAGAAGGGTGTCTTCCAGGTCTGAGGAACAGCATTTGCAAAAGTGTTGAGGCTGGAGAAGCAGAGCACCCGGGAAGATGTTCAAGGTTGCACAGGGCTTGAGCTCAGGTCATGTGACCCCAGGCCTCCCTGATGGAACTACTATGCATTTTTGCCTTCATAAATGCTTAGGGACCTTAAAAAAGTGACGATCCTAATTGTTAAACTACTGATCATTAAAGGACACTTTGGGGCTGTGTCCTATCCCTTGGCGATTTGCTCAAAGGAAGCAGATTTTTCAAATGCATGTCAGACACTACTGGTTCTCATTCCTGTAATTTCCATTTCAGACTTCCCTGTTCACACCACACCCAAGAATGCCTGTAAGTAGCAGTACTACCCTGGTACAGCCTGTGCCCTCAGCCGGGGGGTGATGTGCAGCGGGGTGGGGAGATGGGCTGAGTTGGGCAGGTTCTCAGCCCTTCTTGCCAGTCAGCTTGACAGCTGGGATTCTAGGTGGGAACCACTTGCTGCTAGGCAGGACATTCCGGGGACATCACCCAGTATCAGGGGAAAAGGCCACACTTCTCTTTGGGTAGAGTTAATTCTACAGATCCCAGAGCTGCTGTTGGTTTTAAGAACAGAATGATGGGAGATTGCAGAATGTGAAAGAGTCAGAAGGAAGTGGTCATGGTGGTACACACCTGTAATTCCAGCAGTCTGGGATGCTGAGGCAGGAGGATAGCAAGTTTGAGCCTAGATTGGAACTGAATGAACTTCTGTTTTGAAATTAAATAAAATAAAAAAGGACTGGAGATACAGCTCAGTGTGAAGGCTCTGGGTTCAATCCTTAGTCATACACACACACACACACACACACACACACACACACACACACACACACACACACACAGAATCAGCAGAGGGAGGCAGAGATGTTCTGCAGATGCTGGCAGTGAAGGAAACCAGACTTTGAGGGGCTCCTGGCCTGAGGGAGGCTGCTCCGGAACGGTGCTGACCCAACATGGTGCTGCACCCTCAGGGTGTGGCAGATGGAGCTTGACTAGGCTCTATGGTAGTAGAAGCTGCAATACCTCACAGAAAAATAAAGCCGTCACCACTGTCTGGCCCAGGAACCCTTTCCTCCTCCTCCTAGGAATGGCTCTTCTGTAAGAGTCTTCAGCATCTCTTCGTGCTGGGGGTGGCACTGAGGTTACACCGTGTGCCCCTGTGTGCTTTCCGTGTGGTTCTGCTCTCATTAGGACGTGACCCGCAGCTCCAGGGTGCACTCCACCTTAGAGGCTGAGATGGAGAAATCTGAACTCCAGCAGCTGCTGTCTCCATTGCTCCAATCATAAATGCCCACTGTGAGGCAGCATGGCCCTGAGGAGCAGCCGTGGGAAGTGTCTGTCGGCCATAATGCTGCGGCTGGAGGGACTGTCCCCATGTGTCGCTGGGTTTGCAGGTTAGCCCCCACGTGGAGGCAAGCTTCCCATGTCACATCCCCCTTTCCTGGGATGCCTCTTTGTACTGCATCCCCCTCCCCTGTCATTTTCAGGTCTCTGCACTCCTTCAGGTCCACCCTGAAGCCCCTCTGATTAAACCTAGCCTACACATCCAGCCTCTCCATAAAAAGACAATTTCCAGGATATTCCAGTAGGAAGACTCATAAAGGGAGAATACGGAGGGCTGCCCTTCGTGTCCCTTTGAACTCCAGCAGTGACATCCTTCCTGTACAATGCATTTTTGTGGGAGCCAGGAAGCTACTGTCAGAATCAAAGCAAAAAAATTGTGTCTAAAAAAAAAAGTTTCACTACAGGCAATTGCAGGACTCTCTGCATTGCCTGGCTGCATTGCCATGGTAACGCCTCTTTGTATTGATGGGTTTGGAAAGTGCTGTTTGGTTTGGTTTCTCCTACTCTCCCCAGGCACATGCTTTTGAGTTCCTGCAGTATGGGAAGAGGCAAGATTTAGAGGGACACTAAAGTTTCTACACAACTAGGCGAATAGAAGGGGGAATATCCTGGCTCCCGTGATTCCTTCTGCAGAATGGAGGAGGCCCATGGCGGCGACTGGTGGGCATGCCCATGCCTTATGAGCAGGACTGTTAGAGGGCGTGCGGACCCTGCGGTTCTGGAGATGACACGCTGCAGAGAGAAGCAGTCTTTAGCTGGAGGAGCAGGAGACAGACAGGTGGCCACCGGCGTGGGGACATTATAGTGGAGAACGCAAGCAGGGTTTTGAGCTGGAGGTCAATAGGTGACTCAGAAGTGGCATCTCAGGAAGGGTCTTGGGCAGCATGAACCCACTCCTCACCCTATAGCGTATCTTCCGTGATGTCCCTGGCAGTGCCTGGCATCTGCTGGGAAGATGCCGAATTCCGGAAATGGGGACTGACCTGTTAATATCACCTGGGGGCAGAGGCAGGAGAAGCCAGCAAGGCTCACGCATTCCTGAACTATTGACAGAGTGCTTGCCACATCCAAGCAGTGAATCGTGCTGACGCCCATGTGCTGGGACAGGACTGTCTGGAGAATCTTTCCCGGGAATCCTCAGGGCTTCTGCAGGTCCCCCACTCTTGTCTCTCTGCACTCCCCTCCCCGTCTTCTTCTGGTGTGTCACCTGAAGCTGCCCCCAGAGCCCTTTTGTCTGTATGGGTTGCATTGCTCATGACCGGAGGGCCAGGCGGAGTTTCACAGATCTTCACCACAGGAAGTGTTCTAGGACAGAACTGTGCAAAAAGTCAGGGCATTGTCCCCGGTGCACAGGGCTTGAGGTGTCCCTCTGAGCTGCCTGACTGTGGAGAGTCTAGAAGGGATGAGCTGGCATCTGTTAAAGCCCCCTGTGTTTCCAGCTTCCGCAGATGGGAGCCCACAGACACTTGGCAAAAGCAATCTCACTTAATGTAGGAGGTTTTGGTCCCACACAGTGAACCGTGTAGACTCCACTCGGTAGGTGATATTGACAGGGGAAGACACTAGCCTGAGGTCATGCAGGTGCCAACAGGAGGGTCCAAGAGAGGGTCGGGAGGAGAAGCAGGTCCAGGCTGCTGTGGCAAGGTCCCCAACATTTCCTGGGACCTGGCAGAGAAATCAGTGTGAAACGTCATAGAATCTGCTGCCGGGTCTTCCTCAGACCGGGTCTCCAAAGCCCTTGCTTGCGAACTCCCACCTGTGCAGACTTCTGTTCTCCACGAAGGCAGTGCCCATCCCGTATCTTCCCTGGGTTTTGCTGTAGAAAGAGCGCCCGAAGTCCCCAAACAGCCTGGGCAATTTTGGACAATCCCAGGTCGGCTGCTTGAGGGAGTGCTACTCCATCCGGCCTTTCTGATGTGCTCTAGTTGTTAGCTGTCCTGCAGAGCTCCACAGATCCCCCTAGCTCCCGTGGCAGCTCTTCAACCTGCCACTGAACTGCCACCTTCTGTGAGACAGCCAGCCTCTGTGTTCTGCAGATACAAAACCGAAGTCCGCATGGGTGGCTAGTTTGCCTGAGGTTATATCACTGAGGAAGCAGGGCCAAGACCTCAGGCCAGCTGTGTTTGCCTGGAGTTCAGGCTGTTCTTACCATGGCCACCTGTCCCCGCTGCTCTTTTGCAAGATGTCCGGCCCCTCAACCTTCCTTGGGTTGCGGGATTAGGATGTCCTGCCCCTCTGTGCTTCCTAGGTAGGGTGCCTTGGGAATCCCAAATGTAGCACCTGCAGCCCTTGCCCCCTGGTGGGTGACTCCAGCCCGGCACATCCAGGTGCTGCCTTTCTGGCCTGTCCAGTCTCCTCTTTGGCAGAAGTCAGACACCCTGTTCTGACTATCCCGAGTCTAGTGTTCAACCCCCGGTCTGTTCCCAGAGATCTGATTCCCTTAAGCAAAGCACCCTCTCCACATCTCCATCAAGAAAGAGGGTGTGAGAGAGCTCTCTTCCTTTCCTCATTTGCTTGGTCTTTATTCATTGATGAACTAGAGTGATGTGGGTCAAACCGCACAAGTGTAAAGCTATAATGTCAGCGGATGGCACGGAGGACAGACTGGACTCCAGGAGTCCCTAATAGAAGGACTTGGCCGTTTGAGGTTCCACTTCTTTGAAGAAGGGGTTCGTGGCCTTAGGTCTGAAAGATAAACCCGAGGGGTCAGTCTTTCAGGGGAGTGGGAGAAAGATGGTCTCTGGGCAGCAGGAACAGCCTTTTGGGGGTGGTATTGCCCCAACAGGTGTGTCCCTACAATTGAAGGGGGCTTTGTGCCACAGTTGAAAGCTAGGAACATGTACCATAGGAGGGAGAAGTTCACTCAAGTCAGTATGACTGTATTCTGTGCTTCTACCCAACAGGGTGAACAAGGGCCTAAAGGAGAGAAGGGTGACCCGGGTGTGCCTGGGGAACCGGTGAGTGGCCACCCCACAGACTATCCCAATCAGCCTCTCTGTGAACCAGGCCTCTTGACAGGGGCTGGCTACCTCCAGGCCTGCCCTATAGAGTCCAACATCCAACCCAGGAGCCCTGGTGAACCCGGTGTGACCCCTTTTGAGTTCCTCAGGACTCTGGAGACGTCCCCTCAGTGGACCTCAAATCACACGCATTGCATGCACCCTGCCCCACCCCATCTTCCAAGAATTGGGGTGCTGACCAGATGGGTTGTTTCATTGCAGGGCAATCCTGGAGAACTAGGCCCTCAGGGACCCATTGGACCTCCGGTAAGATAGCTCTCTCCAACTGTTGCTTCAGACTCCACTTACACATCCCCATCTGCCCCACCCCTAAGCCCATCACACCTGGCATTTTGGAAGTGCTTGCTTGGGGGCGCTGTGACAAGGTGTGGGGTCCGGAGCATCCCAGAGCCCCAAGACTCCATCACCTTGCAGAGTGTTCCTGAACGCAGCCACCCTGGCTGACTTGCTTCTGAAAACCTGGCTGTCTGCCCTTCCACTGAAGACTGGCCGAGTTCCTGCAAGGGCTGCTGTAGCTACAGCACAATCTGGAGAATGGCGCACCCAGTAGTTAGGGTGGCTCTGGGTTCCCAGAGTATTTTCAGATACAGGAAATCTACTTCACTCCCCAGCTTTGGCTGCCCTGGTTTAAGTGGGGCCTAATTCACATTACCATTTTGATGTTATTATTTTTCCCGGTTTTGGCATCTTCCTTAGATTCCTTCTTGACAAGGGTTCTGGCCCTCTAGGGGCTCAGCACTGTGAGGGAACCTATTGGAGGGACCTGTCTGCCTGGAACCCCAGAGGCCCTGGATGGCTGCTCCCCGGCCATCCTGCTTCACTGAACTGCCTTAAATAGGGCCAGTGCTACAGATGCTGTAGAATCATGATTTGGCTAACAAATAGTAGTTTTCTGCCCCTTTTGTCATGTCCTGTTCCAGTCTCTTCAGTGTGGATCAACTGTCCCATGAGCCAGGTTTTTCAGAGACTTTCCTGGGTCTCTGACCGCTTACCTCTCCTCTTTTGTCTGCTGCACAGGGTACCAAGGGACAAGATGGTACACATGGGGCTCCTGGAGCAGTAGGAAACCCCGTAAGTTCTATGTCCTGGCTGCCTTGTTGGGAGACCACAGAAGGGAGTCAAGGCCAAGTGTTTGCCTCGTGGCTCTCAGCTGTGGGCCAGCTAGGTGGGATGTGGCCAAGAACCCACAAACACAGGGGATGCCTCTGGCCGCTACAGCGTTCCTAGCATTGTCCACATGCCCAACCCAGGAGCTAAATCTCCTTCCATAACCGTATGGAGGATACACACAGATGCATCTACCCACAAATGAGTTTGCCACTCTGAGCAACAAACTATGTGAACTGTGCTGATGTCTACATGTACACATTCTAAAGACCGAACTATTCGTGTTTTCTCTCTCTCTGTCTCTCTCTCTCTCTCATGCGCATGTTTTCACACACACAATTAGGGAAATGCACACAGACACACACCTTCCTGCATGCATCCTCTGAGCACTCCTGCTGCTGCTGGTTTGCCCAAGCCCAGGGCCAGGATCCAGAATCTGGGGTGTGTTTAATGTGACAGGGGTTGTCCCTCAGCTGAGTAGAGTTCTATGGCATGCTGTAGAACTCCAGCTGGTTCCTAGTGCTGATGGGAGGCAGGACAAGGCTGTTCTGATCAAGATTTTAAGGAATGGTGGCAGTAGGAAGAAGACCACACTTTACATGACCAGCCATCCATGCTGGTGGTCCGGTGGGGAAGGGTCAGTCAAGAGTAGTGAGCAGTGCAGGAGCAGAGCGTGCTCTGATTTCCTACCCTCAAGATGCATGTGACAGCGGGGCAAAGGCCTAGAAGAAACATAAGCAGCCCCCAGTCCTTGGCAAGTTCCCTGCTTGCCCACCTCTGTAGCATTGATCCACCTGGAATGTCCTCACCCACGTCTCTTGGTATCATGGCCCAACCATCAAGTTCTAGTTCTTACCCACTTTCTCCAAGAAGCTGATCCTCTAGTGAGAGCCAGCCCCCACCCCTCCACACACTTTCCCCCGATGCCTTTTGCTGTGAGTGTTCGCCAGCATCCTCAGCATGATGCAGACTAAAAGCAGATATACAGTGGCCCATTCAGATTTATGATCCCCAGTTGGGAATCTGCAGTTGATCTCAAGCCTGGGTCGGTGCTCTCTGCACGTCCTTCATGAATGGCCCTTCCTGGTCCCTGTGGGCAGCCACTACCAACCACAAAGGCTCTCTGTTCTTTAAGGCTTTGTCTGTGCACTTCAGCTGACCTTCCTCATTGCACCACAATCTTTTCTCTTCCACTCAACTCTGAACGGTTCCTTCCCCCTCCAGTGTTTCCATCCCCCAGTTTAGCATAGCATTAAGGCTGAAGCTCCCCTAAGGTCCTCCTGCATGGTTGGGGATGTCCGCTCTACCCTCCCAACCCTGTAACTAGGCTTAAACTCTTAGAGCCCTGGCCTCTTGTCTCCCTACTCTGTCCCTGAAGCCTGGTCATTTGAGGCTTGCCTGGGTAGGATGTCACAGCATGTGAAAGGGGAAGGTTCCTATGACTTTTAGAGGGATATAAGGTTGGAGCAATTCCAGTGAGTCACAGAAAACAGGTCTGGGGAATGGCCAGGACAGGTACTTGTAGCTGACACGTTTGGCCTTCCCAAACCTCTTCTGTCTCTGACTAGGGTGCTCCTGGACCTGCAGGGCCCCCCGGTCCCGGCGGCCTCCCTGGGAGTGTGGTGAGTAATCAGAAGCACTGGCTGTGGACATGCCCTGCTGTCCACTAGGTTCACTTAGTTACCCCTCTCCGACTCAGACACAGGCCTCGTTACTCCCATTTCATAGGTGGGGATGCTGATATCAGGAGAGTTTACCGAGAGAGTTAGCAACCCTAAGTCTCTAGGTAACACTTCATCTCTCCAGGCGGTAAATGGAATTGTCATTGCACACAGGCTGCACGTTTCACCGATGTTGGAATCAGCATCATAGTTTGCCTCAGAGGAAACAAAATGAATTTAAAGAAGTCAGAGTTCCCCTGCCTGGCTGCTAGGACACCGAGACTCCAAGCCCAGCCCTGCCCGGCCTGGTGTAAGGCCTTGGTGAGGCGCTCCTGGAGGTCTCAGCAGCAGGCAGGGCTGCCGCCACTGCGATCCCACCTCCCTCGTCCTGCCGAGATTGTGCCTTTCTGGTGTGGGAGCTCCATGCATCTGCTCATGGACTAGCTTTATGATTCACCATAAAATATTGATTTAGATTTTAAAGTTGTTCAGTAAAACGCACATCGACATCTAGTCAAGGGCTGCAGAGAATTTATCCTCCATGATACATTTAGGTCTGTCCTATACATTCATCAGCCTTCGCAGATGATCATCCTCGTGACTTAGAGGACAAATACTGGGCAGCTACATGTTCTAGGCACCAATCTTGCTGCATTACATATGTTAATTCATTTTTTTCTACTCCTGTTAGGTGAATTTATTATTGAGTCCATTTTGCACAAGTAGAAACTGAGGCACATGGAGACTGAGTCAGGTAGTGCTGGTTGCCAGTAAAGCCTCACCTTCCCGCAGTGCGTGTGCAGCAGGCCTGCCTTCCTGGGCCTGAGGGTCTTCTCTGGCCATTGTCCAGCCACATGACAAGTGGCCAGCAGCACTGCCATAGCAGCCCTGAGCTCACGGGGCACAAGCAGCCAGCCCCTGTGCCCCCGAGTGGGGCTGCTCTGCCGTGTGTCCTAGGTGGGCTCCTCAGAGTCCGCAGCGGGACTGAGCTCCTGTTGCACACAGTGTGTTCCTAGCTGCCCATCCTCCTCTCTCTCATCTCCATGCTGCTGGATACTGGGAAAGTTTGTCCTTGCACTTTGTCTCAGAGTAAACTTGGCGGACTCTCCCGATGCTGCTGGAGCAGGTCCTTGGCATTGAACCTGTGTTCTTTGGGTCATCTGCATCCTCTCTGGCATCTCTGTGAGGTCTTTCCCTCCAGGAGCTCACAGCCCAGGGCTTGGCAGAGCACTGTGCAGACCAGCCCGCTCAGAGGAGCTCCGATGTGCAGGATGAGGTCCATTCCAGTGAGAGGCCAGACTCGGGAATTTAAGTCAGGATGGGGAACGAGTGGGATGGAGCTGGAAGGGGGCTTGGTCACCCCTCCTTAGGGACTGTGAGCCACCTGGAAATTCACCTTGTGAATAATCTTCCTTTTTCAGGGTCTGCCTGGCCTCAGAGGCCCCCCTGGGAAGGACGGGGAGCGTGGTGAGAAGGTAAGACCAGCACAGCCTCTCAGCATGCAGACATTTATTCTCAGCCCCTAAGAGCAGTGAAGGAGGAGCTGGCACTGCTCAGACCTGGCTTAGGACCCAGGAATCAGAAGTAGGAGAGGAGGAGGAAACTGGGTCATCTCACCATCCACTTTGACCCTCACAACAGGCCTCTGAATCAGGTGAGTGCCTGTTTCACAGGTGGAGGCTCTGAGAGGCTAATCAGTGCACCCGGGGTCTCTTAGAATTAGGTCTGTCTCTCTCCAAATCTCACCTTCTCTCTGTTCTATGCCAAGCTAACCCACCGTACTCCTGCAATTGCAGGCAAACCTCCCCAAGCTGCAACAAAGTTGTGTTCATTAGGAAGATGAGAGAAATAATGTCAACTACCAATTTAAAAATTCCAAAGCTGAGGAGAATCCACACCCCTTTCCCATTCTCCTACTGAGCACTTTAGGAAGCGTCTTGTGTTGGTTGGCGACACAGAGCCAGAGCTGGGGAAATCCCAAGTGCTCATTTGAGCGACTCTGGCGAGACACACGGACTTCAGACCCAGGCGAAATGCCAGCTCCCACGTCCTAGTTGTGCAGATCTAAACTAGGGTGACAGTAGTGATTCTCAGCCTCCCAGTGTGTCTGGCTGTCACATCTAGCTCCAGTTAGTAGAGAGCAAGAATTCTGCTAACAACCTCGCAATGTACAGGACAGCTTCCCACCCCCAAAGAATCATCTGCCCTGAGCGTCAGTAGTGCCAGGCCTGAGAACACCTGAGCTGAATGAAAGGCTCCATCTTCTTCCCAGATTTTACCCCAGTGTAAAATGATGGCGCCGATGCATACACTGGTCCTGGGCTGCGAAGATGAGCTGGGGAGTTGGGGAGTCAGGTGCAGAGTGCTGAGCAGGGGAAGGTGGTGAGGGCCTGCTGGCCTGTCGTCCTTCCTCCACCCGTGAGTGAGTTGCACTCCCAGCCTTAGGTGGCCGAGCCGCCTGATGGTCATCTGTGGGGGCTCTTCCAGCACAGAAGTGTCCAAACTCTTCATGTGAATTCCTTCAAACCCACTTTGCCCGCTACCTTTGTGTAGTGACTCTTTGTCTTTCACATTTTCGTAAAATTAAACAAGAGTAGATGTGAATTTTGCATTTCGGGAAAAGGCTCAGTTTTAAAATACGTGTTTCAGAGAAAAAAAACAGTTTATTGCAAGAAAAATGACCCACCATCCTGCAGAAAATAACTTGAGTTTTTGGAGTGTTAGGTGATCGCAAGCTCAGGAATAACCTTTAGTGCTACAGGTGCTAAGATTTTCAGAAAATGATAATACTATCTTAGACTTCAGGAGTAGGAGTAGAGCACCCACATTAAATAAGGAGAAAGCTCCAGCCTCTCTGATTTTTGACTGTACCTTGTGTGAAGGCCCTCACATTGTAAACAAGGCATTGACAACCCGGAAAGGGTGAGCCAGGTATTAAGGGCTGAGCATTCAAATCCAGAAAATCAGTGAGCAGTTAGCACGTGTGACCACTAGGGGGAACCAAATGCCTTTCCTTGGCTAAGCGGAGGCGCAGCCTGAAGTCTGAGGAAACCCCAGGGCTGTGTTTGGAATGGAACCTCCAATATTCTGGCATGTGGTGAAACTCTGAACCCACAGCAGGCTCCTTTTTTTTTTTTTTTTTTTTTTTTAATGTGTCTAGAGACTGGCCTTGGGGTAGAATGATTTGGGGGTGTTCTCTCCACATTCCAGGACCAGAGAGACCCTGTCCTTCACTTGCTTTGTCATCTTCAGCTCCTCTCACCTTGTCCCGATTGACAGTGTGGAGACACCAGGCCTGCCACTTAGCAGGGAACCCTGCTTGGGAAAAGGTGCCGTCCAGCTCTGGGTTCTACCCCGTGTCCCACCTGGGTCTGCTCCTAGCTGTGAGGTCAGAAAGATAAGCATGGCTCGGAGCAAACTCAACTCTCAGCCTCTCAGCAGAGCCTAGATGTCTCCGCCCACCCCTTGGGAGCATCAAGCTCTGCTCATATTGGCGAGGACAGAGCTTCAGGGAGCAGGTTGAGTGTCAGATATTGGGAGGATGTCAGAGCGGGCTATGGAGATGCTGTGTAACTGAACTGTTTCACTCAGGAACGCAAAGCCTGGAGCAGGGTGAGCTCCCGGAGGGGTATGAGCACAAACGGAGAACCATCTTTAAGAGACACACTGACGGGCCTCTAGAACAGGGTAGGAGGTGCAATACATAGTGGCTGGTGTCCTTCCATGTCCATGTTCCGCGTCACATTCATCGGCTAACGGTGCTGTAATAGAGTGTCAGACTCAGTCACCTAAACAGCAGGGACTTAGTATCTCACAGTTCTGGAGACCAGAATTCCTAAATCAAGTGTTGGCGAGGCCGGCTCCCTCTCAGGGCTGTGAGGGACGGATCTGGTCCAGGCTGTCTTCTTGGCTGACCCACATCCATCTTCTCCCTGAATCTTCACAGTCTGCCTGTCTGTGTCTAGATGTGTCTTTCTTAAAAGAACACTAGTATATTAGTCACTTTCCCAGAACTGGAACAAAATACTCAACTCCCACAATTTAAAGGCAGAGAGGTTTATTTTGGCTTATGGATTTAGAGGATTCATTCCATGGTTGGCTGACTTCAGGGCAGAAACGGCATGGTGGAAAGACATGGTGCAGGAAAGCTGCTCAGCCCACGGCAGCCAGGAAGAAGCAGGAAGAAGTAGGGGAGAGCCAGGGATAAGAACATGCTATTTCAGGTCCGACCCCCAGTGACCCGTCTCTCTGATGAGGTCCCACTTAATGCCACATTCAGCTACTGAGCTCATCAGTGGACAGATTTACTGATGAACATCAGCACCCCTTGATCCAGTCCCCTCCAAACACGAGACTTGAGAGGAGACATTTTAGATCTTTTTTAAATTTTTAAAATCAATTTTATTGGCATAATTTGGGGAATTTGTACCTGTACATAATATATCTTCATTTTTCTTTTTTCTCCGAATCCTCTTCCCTCCCTTTAACCCCTTTTCCCCTCCTTATTTACAAAAGCTTTGTTTCCATTTTTTCCCTCTATTCTCTTTTTTTCTTCTCCCTTCTATCCTTTCCCACTGCCCCCTCCCTTGTTCCCCTTCCCATGTGAACGTTTTCTTCTTATTTCTCAATATCTATTATACATTTTGGACCTTATTTACTCTTTCAGTTTCTCACGCCAGGGAAACAATGCAATACTTACATGTGTGTCTGATTTCTTTCAATTAAGAGTATGGTCTCAAGGTGTATCCATTTACCTAGAAATGTGTCAAATTTATCCTTCTTTATGGCAGAGTAGTACTCCATTGTATTTTAAAAAAAAAACACATTTTCTTTATCCATTCATCCATTGGGCTGTTTCCAAGATTGGGCTATTACAAATTGTGTTGCTATGAACATGGGTGTGCATAAGAGATATTTTAGATCTAAACCATTATAACCAGTCATACTGGCTGAGGCCCAATGAGGGTCACATTCCAGTGTAACCTCATCCTAACCTGAGTAATTACACCTGCAAAGACCCTATTTCCACGTTGAGCTGGTAGGGGATTAAGACTTTAACAGGCAATTTTGGGGATAAAATTCAACCTGTAACACCTTGTATAATCTATCTTTCTATGCCCCTAGAGGTTGAGCTTTCTAAAATAATCAGGACAGGGCAAATCCAGAAAACCTGCCAACCTTCTCAGGCAGACTAACCATGGACCAGCTAAACTCTGGAGAATCACCGATCCTGAAAAATGTCCACTTATCTCTCCAGGGAACAGCAGGCGAAGAAGGGAGCCCAGGGGCGGCTGGCCCCAGGGGTGATCCTGGTGCTCCCGGGGTCCCTGGGCCACCTGGAAAAGGGAATGATGGTGAGCCGGTAAGCAGCAAGTTGGGGGTGAGGGTGCATGTTTCTGTACTCGGGGAAAACCAGCTAAAACTACCAAACTGCAGAAACTGAGGCACCAGCAGGCTCTAGGGTTTAGTTGTCCGCCCTTATCTGTGGGGAATGTGTTCTAACATGACCTGAACATGCCTGATACTTGGAGAGGACCAAGTCCTATATTTTTCCAGTACATGCATACGTATGATAAGTTTAACTTACAAATTAAGTACAGTAAAAGAGTAACAGCAATAATAAAATAGAACAATTGTAACAATAAACTGCGATAAAAGGTATTTAAAACTTAAAATTATTTTTAGAATTTTCTATTTCATATTCTCAGACTATGGTTGACCTCAAGTAACTAAAACCTTGGAAAGCAAAACCACAGATAAACAGGGATGACTGTATTTCTGGCTAGCACAGCACACTGTGGACGGCTTGCTGAATGCAGACTGAGCCAGGTGCTGGGGACACAGACAGATCAGACAGCCTGTGCCCTGGCGATGCTCCCTGGAGGGAGAAAAGCAAGCGAGCAAATAGTTCACACCGAACCTGGGTGTACAGTGGAGAAGGGCTGCTGCGTCCCCCTGGTCTTTCAGCCTGTGTTTCCTGAAGGAGACTCATGATTTTAATTCTGGCCATGAGTGTCGCATTAGGCAAAACCCATCAGTGTGAAATTGAAACCCCCTCGCACGGGCCACCCCTGGGTATTAATAGCACAGTAAAGGCAAAAAAGATCAAAGTTTGGAATCTGATAAGCCCTACTTTGAAACCTGACCTTGACCCTTGTAGAAGCCTGCACTATGTCTGTCTTTTAGGAAAAGCCAACTAAGAGAGGTGGAGGATATCACAACACCCCCCTATCTTTGCAACTGAAAAACAGATTCCATTTCCTTTGTGCAAGTTGCATCACAGTCAGAGTCCCTTATGTATCTGCCCCTACTCCCAGCAGATTGTGCACACAGCTTGGCACTGGGTGGGCAGTCAGTGCTCACTGAAGGTTCCATAATTATCCTTGAATCATTCATTTCACCAGGGGCTGCGTGGATTGCCTGGAGTACCTGGACCCCCAGGAGCCAAGGTAAGTGCTTCTCAAGCTAACTGTTGCACTTGGGAAGGGACGATGGAAATGTTTGTTATAAACCTCTCTGGTAACCTCAGTTCATTTCTGTATTTTTCCACTTATCAAACTTGTCTTAGTTATTTTTGCTGAGACAAAATACACAATACACACAAGTTAAAGGAGGAAAGGTTTATTTTATCTCACAGTTTGTAGAGGTGTCAGCCCACAGTTGGTTGGCTCCAAGGCAGGGCAGCATGGCAGAAGAGAAATAGTCCATGATGTGGCAGACAGAAGGCAGAGAAGCAGGGAGGCAGCAAGCAGCAGCAGCAAGCCTGCCTTCCCTCTCTTCCTTTATGTTCCATCCAGGCTGTAAACCTAATGATTGGTACCACCCACATCCAAGGTGAGGCTT
Organism: Hystrix cristata; assembly: GCA_004026905.1. Classification (NCBI taxonomy): domain Eukaryota; kingdom Metazoa; phylum Chordata; class Mammalia; order Rodentia; family Hystricidae; genus Hystrix; species Hystrix cristata. The sequence continues at coordinate 113,621 of PVJO010002780.1, read as the reverse complement.
CCATTATCCGTACCCAAAACTATAATAATTTCAATCAGTGGACTAATTTAGCACCACACACTCTTAATCCCAGTATCATACTCCCTAGATCCAGCCAGCTCCAAAAAGCTACACCTATGAAAACAGGAGGCTTTGGGGTGAGGGGCATCTAGATACAAGCCATAACAATACTCCATTTGACTGGAGATTCTATGACTCTTAAGGATTACCTTGAAGTAGTACCCATATAATCAGTGCTTAATAGATAGTCGCTGACTCGATGAAATTACAAGGGATACTGGCTTCCAACTGACTGAGGAATCTGAATAATTTCAGATTATTTAATTTTGGTAACAGATAATCCCCAAACCTCAGAGGTTTAATGGAGTGAAAGTTTGCTTCTTACTCACTTTAAGTCTTGTGGGCATCTTGGTGTGTGGAGAGTTCTGACCCACACATTCATTCAGGGAATCACATCTGGTCCAGCAACTCTTCCATCCTCAAAGGCTTCAGCGTCTTCTCCCAAATCCTTGGAATGCCATAGTAAAGAAGGGGAAAGAGAGTGGATAATCTGGTGGGAAGAATTTATGGACCAGGCCTGGAGGCTGATAATTTATATCCATCAACTATAGTGACAGTCATGACAGACTGGGGACTGTCATCTATACCTACACTCAGGAGGAAAAGAGAGAAACTGGTAAATCTCACCGATTTCTTAATTCACTGGCGGCCACAATCTGAAGATGACTTTCCTCATGATGGAATGTTCTTATCAAAACTTTCTTGAGTGTGCAGCAGGTGCCCGGAGGTCATCTCTACAGTGACACTCCTTTGTTTACTCATTGAGGACCAGCACATTTATTATTTAACCCATTGCAATTTACTGAACATACTTCCTCAGCTCAGATTCAGGGTGGCCATGGGACGGCAGTAACGCACACGATGTGTTTCTGCCCCCCCAAAGCTCCTAGTCCAGAGGGGAATTGGATGCATGAACAGCAAAGTGGACAGGTGCTGACAGAGGGAGAAGAGAGCATACAGTGGGCCCAAATGAAGCCAGCCTGGTTTGATTGTAGGTGGCTTCTGGGAAGATGTGGTACTTGTCCTGTCTTTAAAGTGCATGTGTAGCTGGCACAGGAAAGAAGCAAGGAAGTAGTCCTTGGCAGGGATACTAACTGGAAGAAGACACTGAGGCATGGGATAAAGTACATTCAGAGAGTAGTGTGAACTGTAACACATGCTCATACCAGTAGGAAATTTTTCACCAACTCAGATGCACGCATTTTAAAGATGTAAATCCATCAGTCAGTCACTGACATTTAGAATGTGTAGATTTCTGGCATTAACTTGATATGCATATTCATATTTATGTGAATAGTTTCTGTAAAATTACATTCCTTATTACCACTTCCATATATTTACCAGAACATCTTTTCCAACGTTCTTATGTGCTTTCAATACCATGGCTGTTATGCCTTTAGTCACGTCTTGAGTCAGCTAGCACTTTTCTGAAGCACGGTAGCTTCTATCCTGGCTGGAATCTTAAGTCAGTCCTTTTGGAATCCCATGTATGATTCTGTGAATTGTTTAAATGGTATCCAGCATATATGTGTGTTTGTGTGTGTGTGTGTGTAAAAAACTTTCTTCAGTGGTATCCAGCATAGGAAAGTTAGGTGGCTGTATCTGTATTAAACTGTGTTTCATGATTTCCCCTGATGGGGGGGCATCTGTCAGCATCCTAAGCTTGTGGTACTTGAGACAGTAGTATGATAATGTGCTTTCCCCTAATAGTGATTGTACTATTGTGATTGTGATCAAATATTTTTAAAATGGAAAATGCATTTGTTTGATGTAAGTATATGACAATTCCCTGTTTTCTAAGGAAAAATGAGTGTGACTTTGTCAGATGTTGTATGCATATAGAATGATCTGTGTGCCTGGAGAAATAGGCATGTGTGGACTCTAAAGCCTTGTGAATTTTCAGTCAGCTGAGGAGCATGTGAGGGGTCCCTGCCATCCAAGAGCCCAGCTCAGCCTGACCTACAGTGCTCACCTCCTCCCCCCAGAAGAGGAGGACCTTAGGAGCCTGGAGATGTCCACAGCCTGAGTGTTACTCAGCTTTTTGACCTTGTGACAAATTACTTGAGAAAAACAACTAAAGGAAGAAAGATTTATTTTGGCTCACAGTTTCAGAGGTTTCAGTTAATGGCCTGAGGCAAGGCAGAAACATCATGGTGGAAGGATATGGCAGAGGAAAGCTGCTCATCTCATGGCAGCCAAGAAGAGAAGCAGAGTGAAAGACAGCATTCACTTCACTTTTTTTTTTTTTTTTTTTTTTTTTGGTGCTGGGGATCAAACTCTGGGCCTTGTGGCAGAGTGAAAGAGCACCAGAGATGAAGGCACTGGGGACTGAATATAGTCCTGAATGTCATGCCCCATGATACAGTCCCTTTTAAACCCTAACTCTTGATTGCATCACCTCCCAATAATGTCATCAAATTATGCTCTCTTTGGTGGGTTCATCTACTGATTAAGCTACAGCCTTATGACCCAATCACTTCCAAAAGTTCCAGCTCTGAACACAAACTTTTGGGGAGGGACAACCTCAGAACACATGAACTTTTGGGGGGACAACTTCTGAATATATGATCTTCTGGGGAGACAACTTAGATACAAACTCTACCAGACTCTTAGAGGAAGGGAAGGGAAGGGAACCTGAAATGGTAGAGCAGCAAAATGGCCTCAGATGTCCTTTCCCTGTTACAGTGAGTTAAGTGATTTATGACCACTTGTCTAACGGTAGATTTTGTTTTTCCCTTTATTCCTTTTATTCTTCAGCTATGTCTTCAGGATCTCAGCAACATAGTCATGGGGCATGTTGCTACCTTTATTCTAAGTAGAGTTTGGGGGAAAATTATATCATACAAATAAAAATGGTACTAGCATGGTACTTGATACACTCACATGCTTAATAAATATTTGTGATCCTTGTTATTGGATCATCCCATGGATTCTGCTGTACGTTTGTAGCAAAAAGGTGCATATCAAGAGAGACTATCTCTAATCTACAGGTGTGTAGCTGGTAAAAACTTCAAGGGAAATGAATGGAGGCATCATTCAAGGTTAGAGAGACATACAGAGACCCAGGGGTGAGGATTATCGAGACTGACCCAGGCCAACAGACCAACCAGTCTCACAACCACGGGGGTCAGGGTGAATCATGGTGCCTCTTTAGCCAATGTGATCACCTATTCCATCGTGGATATTTGGTGAATTTATAAGGTAGAATGTAGTTTAGAAATAAAAACTTCATAGTCATGACTTTGAAAAAATAAGTTGGAATTCAGGAAGGTCTTAAATTGAAGGATGGGTTGCTCAGGAAGGGGAAGAAAGAGGGTAGAGAGGGGAAACAAGGAGATATATGGAGAAAGGTCCCAGAGACAGTGCCTTCTGCTGTCCCAGTCTGGGCATTACAGAAGCTAAATGAGTAATGGCTTCATTACTTTTTACATTGCTAAGACAACATGTCTGACACCCAGAGCTAAAGAGGAAAGATTTATTTTAGCTCACTGTATGTAGAGGTTTCAGTCCGTAGTCAGCTGGATCCAAGACAGGGTGGCATGGCAGAAGGACTTCACAGAGGAGAAATGGTTCATGGTGTGGCAGGCAGAAGGCAGCAAGCAGCAGCAAACATTCCTTTCCCTTTTATCCCATCCAGGCTACAAGCCTTTTGTGTGGTGCCACCCAGAACTGTACTAATTCTAATCAACAGACTAATTTAGTACCACACACCCTTATTCCAGTATCACATGCCCTAGATCCAGCCAGGTCTGAAAAGCCTCATCTATGAGGGTATAAGGCTTTGGGGGACAGCTAGCTACAAGCCATAATGAGTACTATTTAGAGAGTTAAGGGAAGGAGCCATCTGAGGTCTGTATTGCCACACCATCCGACCTTGTTGACCACTTTTTAGCATATGTTTGCAATATGTAATAGTTACATTTGTTTGAGGGAACTGGTACATTTATATAACATATCTCAATCATTTTCAAGCCCTTTATCACCCTTCCTACCCTCATGTCTCCTTATGATTCCCTTCCCCATCTCCAAAAAGTGTGTCTTTTTAATTTCAAACCATCTCTTTTTTATTTTGGGTTTCTCATATAAGAGAAACTATATAATATTTAAATTTCAGTTTCTGACCTATTTTACTTAACATCGTGGTGTCAAGTTCTATCCATTTGCCTGAAAATGATATCATTCTATTCTTCTTTCTGGCTGAACAATAGTCCACTGTGTATAAATAGAGTGTGTGTGTATCCATTCATCTGTTGATGGACATTTAGGCTGTTTCCAGAGCTTAGCTATTGTGAATTGCACTGCTATAAACATGGGCATGCCTGTGTCACTGTGGGTTGATGTTTTATAACACTTTTGGGAATATCCCCAGGACAGGAAGCTCTTAAAGACATCCTTCTCCTCTTGAGTGGCATTTGCTTCTAGCAATATGCATAGATTTTGGACTCTTAAGAATCCCAGCTCACCTGCGTGCAAGATGGATGACTTGAATGCAAACATCTTTGTCTTTCTGAGAGTCCCTGAACACTTTCTGTGTAACGGTGTAAAGGATATTTGATACTGAAAAGGCTTCAGGAGAAAAATGATCTTATGGTTCAGAATTTTTTGCTCTATGAATGCCATTCTCCTTCCGGAACCCTCAAACATCCTCATGCACTTCTGCTGTGGAGCCCGTGTTATGGATTTCAGCTCATGTGCTCCTTTCCTGCTTATCCATTAGCTTTCTTGCTTCTGCTGACAGAGCACTGAAGTCTTTTACTGTCTTCTTGGGGCCATTTTCTAAAAGTGCCTCTTCATTAAGCTGTGAAGTAGTTGCTTGGGGGAATTGCTAGCATCACAATAGACCACACACACAGGGATGCGGCTAGATCTCACCACTGCAGAAAAACACTCAGTGACTCAGCTGCCAGCTGGGCTGGGAAAGGCCTCTGCATCCTGCTCTTTCCTCTGGAAAAAGCTTGTTTTGGTCAAAGGCTGAATTCAATGCCTGATACAATGTGCCTGATGGAAGATTGCTTCTTCCTTTGTTCAAGAAATAACCATTAAAGTCTGCCATCTAAACTGCACACTGTGGACACAGAGGTGCCCAGCATAGACTCTGATTTACTTTGGGTTCTTGCTAAATATTTATTGAATGGACAAATGAGCTGAGAGTCTCTACTTTTAAGCCATTTACAGGGAAAGCAGAGGGTAAGATAGACAAATGGACAATGGGTGTGTATTAAAGTCAATGAAGATGTGGACAAATATCTGCATGAGAATAGAAGAGGAGAACAGACAGAAGCAAGTGAAAATTGGATGATTGCACTATAAGGTGGTAGGAAGATGTTTGGAAGCTTGGCTCCTGGATGGATGAGCATCCCCGGCAAAGTCGGCCACCTGTGTAAGAAGCAGAGATGTAGTCAAATAGCATGGAATACTGGTTAGGTTGTCTACCTGCCTTCGCATACAGGGCTTAGAGTTTGCTGACATGCATGGACCATGGCCCTGAGAGAAGGGGAATCTGGCTAGAACAGAATATAGTAACAGGAAAATCTGCATTGAAATAGTTAAAACGAGAGCCAAGGTGCAAAAGGACATGGGTTTCTCTGACACTTACTTACTTTTGTAAATACACAAGTAAACAAATGACACATTTGTTTACTTTTCTCTCTATTAACTCTCTAATGAAGTGCTTATAATCGAACGGTAATACCTAATGTTTTACCGACTTTACATGTAGTCTTTTCCCTTTTCAGTGATTCCTCATAAGACACGTGGGAATTTGGTAGACTCTAATTATATTTTTATTTTATTGATGAGGGTCCTAAGGTGCAGAGATTTTATGAGACTTACCCAAGGTCACAGAACAAACTTGACCTTATCCTGAACCTGGACCTAGAGTCACTTGCCCACCAGTGTGAAATCTCTCTACCCTACTCACTCCACTGTCAGAATGAGCCAGTGACAGATAAATTGCAGACTGTATTCCTTCTTAGTTTGTTATGTTTCCATATTTGTCTTAATTCTAGACCTCCTTCCTTCCTTGCCCTCCTCATACATACAAATTAGATTTCCTAGTGATTCCGGGCATCTTGCACTTTCCAGGACCAACCATACCATATTATTATAAAGAAATAGAATGCACTGACTAGAAATTTAAAAAAAAAAAAAAAAGAAGGAAGGAACTATTGGAAGAGATGAGGGTGGGGAGGGGGATGCTGTGGTCTCAGGGATCAAGAACAGTGGGTAACATGGCCACCATGGGTCACAGTGTTGAAGGGCGTTGAAGGAGCCTCATTAATGACACAGATCTTAGTTCCAACATTTTGAGAGAACTTTGACAGCCTTGTCCCTCCCCATCCCTGTGAAGGACACTTTGCTTCAGAGCCCAGCACTGAGCACTGACAATTGCCAGCCCCACAGCCAAGTCATCTGTGGAGTTTGGAGCCCAAATCGTCGCTTTCGATGAACAGAGAGCATAGGCTGAATGAACATAGAACTTAGGTACTTGTCCATCACACTGCAGAAAGAACTACCCATCTTGAAAGCTTTACTCTTCTTCAAGGTCCAGTTGAAATAATGATGGATAGAAAATAGGCTACATATTGGTGAAATTTTTAAACAGCGCTTAAGAACACAAGTCTTAATGAAGCAATATGATCATACCTTCAAGGCACTCCTTAAGTCAACAGTTTATAAATGTTGAAGCTAGAATTTAAATCCAGGCCTCTGTCCCCCAAGTTCACATTATGAACCCCTGTGCTTGGAACAGAGGTCTTATCTCAGTCTTCCTCAGGTTGCTTACTGCCATGCCTGTAAAATGCAAGTATTGGTAAATTCTTGGCAAACTGATGAGTTAATTGACTGAAGATTTGGGATCAGGGCTGAAAGGTGGTTACGTGTGTGGTTGGGTTGGAGGTATGACATGTTTAGGGAAAGCACAGTACATTTGGACTGTTGTCGTCCTGTGGGGAGGATCATAGTGTTACAATATTTAAAGTCATGGTCAGCGTTGGGGAATGGTAAGCCTTGAGAGGTGCATGCTCACAGTTGGTAGCTGTGGTCCGTGCAGTGCTGAACACAGGGAGGGTGGGCTTCTTCAGTGGACTGCGGAATGGCCCGTAGGGCAGGTGGAGGGAGAGGGTTTGAGGGAGTCACAGTTAGCATCCTGGGAGAAGCATGATTCTTCCTGTGCCCTGGCCCTCTCCTTCCCAGCACTGATCTCTCTGCCTTATCTTTTTCTCTTTGTAGGGGGACCGAGGAGCACCTGGGATCCCTGGCTCTCCTGGTAGCCGTGGTGACCCAGGCATCGGTGTTGCTGGACCCACTGTGAGTCCTTATTCAGCAAACGGTTCCTTGAGTTTGGGCCACACAGCCATTCTCTGCTGCTGGCGCCTGTAGAGGGAGATGTCTGGGCTCCTGCAGGGTCACTTCTTCCAGCTGACATGGTGCTGCGTCACAGGGCCTTGGACCAGTGGGGTGAGGGAGGCCTGTGCACAAGAGTGATGTCAGTGTAAGGCGTGGAATACTCTTTATGAGAAAAGCAAGAATGTGGCTTTTGGAGAGACCAAGACTTGTGTGATTCAAAGAAGGGAGAACAAATTTCACTAAAAGTAAAAAAGAAAAAGAAAAAGACTCTTGGGCCAAACTTTGAGAAAGTGAATCATAGCTAGTGACACTGGGATGTTTGATGGGGAAAACAGTGTGCTTTCATGTATTTCAGGCAAAAATAGTTAATTACTTTGTTTTCCTCTAATTAGTACAGTGAGAACCTGAAGAAATCATCTCCAAATTAAAATCCATTAACTGATCCTCAGATTGTTAGTTTTAATGAATAATTCACATCAGTCTACATACTATGAGTGTGCGAGCTGCCTGGAGATAGTAGTTTTAAGAATTGCTAAAATCAGGGCTGGGGATTTAGCTCAGTGGTTAGAGTGTTTGCCTCGCAAGCATGAGGCCCTGAGTTCGATTCCCAGTACAAAAAAAAAAAAAAGCTAAAATCTTTTGAGTTACAGGGACTGAATAGAAATTTAGTAGAAACTTCTTTTCATTGAAAATAGGATTATGGTTTTTTTGTATCTTCCTTCCATTGCTTTCCTTTGTAGCATAACTGATGCATCTTTCTTTTCTACTTCATAAATGACAGTCTTTAGAATGTGAGGAAAATTTTCAGTCTTGGGGTCTTCTCTTTGGTCCCTTCATGGATGCACCTTAAATTGCATGTATTTTTCTAGACAGGCATCTCGTACTATTTTTAGAAGAAGCTGAAGTACCCAGTCCTTTTTCAATAGCAGTACCAAGCTCCAGGATGTCTTGAACCACCTATGTTCATTGTTGTAATTATTATTACTTTAACCCAGATGCACAATCTAACTTTATCCCCATTACATGTAACCTGAATACCAATCAGAGGAGCCTGTGGCCCAGTCTGTCCTTCATTTTACATTTAAGAAGTGCACGCTACATACCACTCTCAAAGAATAAGCTTATTACTCACATTATCACCCATAAAAGAAATCCCCGTTTTATTCTCTTTGGTCTTAAATCCCAGAAGAGTTCTTCTGCCACTTACTCTCTCCCCAGATCCTCTAGACTTTTGTCCTTTCTGCCCCTCTGCTCTCCGGCAGGCCTCCTCTCTCCCCAGTAGAAAGGATCACACATTTCTGTGCCCACCCACCAGCAGTGAGGGCTCCTTTCTAGGTGACGAGCCATCCAGGTGGCTCTGCGTCTTCCTAGATGTCACCGGAAGCCATGGAAGGAGCATGCAGAAGCTCTTGGGAGTATCTACTTGGGTTGAACTATTCTCCCTAAAAGAAACTCTTAGATAGACTTTCTAATGAACAAAACCCTCCATTGCATTCCAGCAATTTTATATTTTGTGTTGGGGCTTTTTTTTTTTCCCAGTCTTTTGATAATTGGAAGGAACAATGTGGCAAAAGATGCAGTGAAGAAACACAACAGTCCAGACTTCCTTATTTCTGAACTCCTCCTTTTACTAGATCCTTATATGGTGGAGTTAGAATTTTGATTCATGTAAGAATTACCTCATAAAATAGAGAACTGTGGACTTGTAACCTGGAAGTGGCTTGTTCCCTTATTTTACAGGGTTCTGCATGTTCCAATGTACTTGTTAATGACTCCTGTGTATCGAGCTCTTAATCAGAAAGCCAGACTGCAGGGGTGGACACAATTCATCCCACCTCCCACTTCAGAGCCAGCTAAAATCACTCATGAAATATGTTCCGGCCTAAGTGATCCCACCTGAGAAGGAATTGGCTGGCTCGGCCAAGAGGCTGTAAATCAACTGTTGAGTGTCTTCCTACCACTCTGACTTATTAAAAGCTTCCATGGAGGATGAAGCCTTATTGAATTACCATAAATCTATCTTTGGCCACCAGCCTTGGCTGGTGATGGTCTGGGACTGTGCAGGAGGGTTCAAGGACATGCTGAGACGGGTTGTGGAGAGGTGGGGGGCCTGTGAGGTCTACTGGGGGTGCAGCTGTGTCATACAGGAGCATCACCCCTTGCTGAACAGCCCTCTTTTGTCTGGTCCTGTGCTGGGGCTTCGAACCACTGGTTTTATCGGTTGGCTAAGGCTGGGGTCCTGAGGGTGATGAGTTTCTTTGGGAGTTAATCCCAGAAATTACCATTTAGGGAGTGACAAAGAAATTACCACTTAGGGAGACAGAGAAGGAGTGAAAGCCCAGGGTGGTGGTATGTTAATGAGAATCTGATGGCCACTGTGGGCAGCTGGGACTTACTCCACTGGCCCCTGGACGAACACATGGTACAGTCTCAGAGTCACTCTGCAAAAGAGGTGTTGAATTCAGAGTGTTGATGGACTGATACCTGCCAGTCATTGGCCCAAACACCACATTCTCCTGTGGCTTAAAGAAGCCCTGGGCTGGGTCTCTGGGAATGTGGGGTAGCGGTGACAGTAGTCAGGGTATAACTGCTCTCCAGGTAAATGAATTGAGCTTCTGGGGGTCCAGGCTAGTGTCACAGAGCTAGACCAGGGGCAAGGCCAGGGCCAGGGCCACGGTGTATGCTCACTTCCCATACCCTCCAAAGCCAGTTCTTCTTCTGGGTCACCTTGCTGTGGCTTTGTCAGGACAGATAGGGCCTACTCATTCCCACTAAATTTTCCAAAAGAAGAATAGATCTGGTGTAAGTTACTCTCCACTTCTGCCTTCCAAGGCCTCAGGCTCCAGGTCTCTGGTAGCCAGGAGTGTCATTGTTGACAAGAAAGGAGCCTGGGCTCTATCTCAGTCTCTGCTCCATCAGCAGACAGGACGATGTGGTGTGATACGGTTGTTTGAGGTTTTGGCTTCCTGTTCCAGGACATTTACACAAATGTATACAACACACATACATACGCACGCACACACACACATGCATGCACGTACATATTTCCTTTAATCTTCAAATTGTCTCTGATCTTCCTTTAGGGAGGCTTAAAATGCTGCAAAATGAGCTCAGTGAGGCCTCAGGAAGATCAAAGTGCTAATGGGCCTCACTGACACCTGATGTCAGGGTTTGTAAAGACCAGGCTGTCCTGACAACCGTGTCATCCAGGCCTGTCCTTCTAGCCTGGCCATCAGTTACCACCATCTTCTGTCAGCTCATAGCACAGGACTTGCACACATCGTAGGTACTCAGATTATGGGGAATAAAGCATATTTTATTGTCTGATATACATCTCTGGGGGAGGAAAAGAGAGGTGATCAAATTTGTAAGGAGAAAAACGGTGATTTTTTGCACATTATAGCAGAGAAATAAGAGGAAATGTTTAGCACATCTAAAACCCCCATGGCGCTTTCAGTCGCATACATTTTCCCAGTCTCGTAGGTTACCACAATCATCAGCAAACACTCAGAGTGTGGTAGTGTGTACCTGCATGTACATATGCATTTTTATGTATATATGTGTGTGTGCGCTGTATATCTCTTTGTATGTGTAAACACAATCATATGTCACTTAAATACAAATGCATTTTTTATTGAACCAAGAAGATTTATTGGTACATTTTAGATATACACAATAATCACATTCATCATAGTTAATTTGTATCTGTACATGATATATGTTGTTTTTTTCCCTTGCTCACCCTTCCCTTCCACTCCTCTTCCTCTCCTTATTTACAGCAGCTTTACTTATGTTTTTCTGTGTTTTCCTCTTTTTTGTTTCTTTTCCTTTTCCCTTCCTTCCCTTCCTCTTCCTCCCTCCCTAGTTCTCCTTCCCATTTGAATATTTTCTTTCCTTTCTACAATATCTATTATATATTTTTGTCTTTATTTATACTTATGGTTTCTTATAGCAGAGAAACAGTGCGATATGTACTCATGTGTGTCTACTCTTAAGTGAAACAAATCAGAACTGCATTTTGAGAAGTGTGCTATTAGGCAATTGTGTCTTTGTATGAGCCTCATAGATTGATTGCACTTACACAAATTAAGATGGCTGTGCTGTCACTAATATAATCTTATGGGGCTGTCAATGTAAATGCAGTCTGTCACTGACCGAAACATGATCGTGCAGTGAAGGACTGTATAGGTAAATTTGTGTTGTGGAGAATTTCAAGTATACTGAAGTATGCAGAATAGTAAAATGAACTCCCAAGTATCCAGTTACTCTTCATATTTCCAGTTTTTTCAGAAATGCCGTGTTTTGGCAGTCTTCTGTTTTTGAATCAAGAGCCAAGTAAAGTAAGCAGATGATGATTGGTTGATCTTTTTAAAAAAGTTTTTATTTAATTTATAGATTTCCCCTCCATTATTTTCTATTTCATTTTGAAAATTATTTTTTGGTCAAATTAGTTTTACTTTTTGTTTCCGTAGAGTTTTCTACAGTCTGAAATTTACTAATTTAATCATTTAGAGTGTTATTGTGTCCCGGAGGTTCTAATTATTTGGTACTCAGATGTAGGAGTTCGATCAGGCTCAGGTTTGATGCTTTTGACAGGATCTCACAGGTGGCACGTTCTTCTGTCAGGAGGTCTGTGATGTCTGGTAGAATCTCTTTTTGTGTTGTTTGGACCCTTTGATGTCCAATGCTTCCATCAATTAGCACATCAAGGGTTGTAAATTGGTGCTATTCCAGTTCTATCAATTCTTCTTTATTAGCAGAACATTTCTGTGTTGAGACACCCTCCCACATTTACCCTTTGCAAACCAGTGGACAACACATGTGGAAGGCTGACTAGAAATGCTTGAGTCTTTTCTACTAATGGTTCCACATAATGACTCGGTTCCTAAACACATTGCAAAGATGGCCAATTAAGTGTTTATTTACTAAGAATAATTTTTTTTTTTTTTTTTTTTTGGTGCTGGGGATCGAACTCGGGTCCTTGTGCTTGCAAGGCAAGCGCTTTAACCACTGAGCTAAATCCCCAGCCTACTAAGAATAATTTTAAACTCATGGATTTAAGCATATTTGATATGCTTGAATGTATTCCGATTATTTTCCTTTTGGTGCTCAATTTTTATCTTATGCTAAGATCTCTGACTAGTCATTTATTCAAGAAGCCATAGTTCGTTTTGGTGGAGACTGGTACCAAAGGTTGAAATTGGGGTGTTAGGTAAATCGAACCTTGAACTAACATATCACAGGGTATAATCTTGGGAAAGACCATTGTAACTGCCAAAGATGTATTTAGGCTTCAGATTTAGGAGTGACAGTAGAAAGTCATGTGCAGTTCTCCTCCACACACTTCCATATTTCTTAAATATACACAAGCAAAACAGCTGGGAAGTTGTCTTTTATGGGTTGTGTACTGAGCTGCTTCCCCTTCTCATAGTACCTTTTATTTCTGATAGCATAAGGCAAGATGATGATCTAGTTTTGTGTTACAATTGAGAAAGCAGAAGCTCGGAGAGACTAAGTCACTTGCTTAAAGGCAAGCAACTGATTTTTGATAGCCAAGATTTAAAATGAAGACCTTTGAACACAAAGTCCATCCTTTGAAGGTGGACTTTTTTTTTTTAATTAAGTGACACAAAAAGGAATTTGGAGTCTAATGAACAAGTTAAATGCTTAAATGGAGTTTAATTTGAAAACAAAAGTGACACTAAAATGACATGGTGACACGCACCATGCCAATAACAAACTGTGCCTTAGACCCTTTCCTTGGAGACTAAGGTATATAGCATCCTTGGGAAGTACTCTGAGATGAGTACAGTTGAGATGCATGTGTGTTGGTCCATGTGGACCATTCACTTAATGGAGGGAGCAGACAGACAGAAGCCCAGTGCTGGGCCCACAATTTTATCTGCTTGACTTTGGCTAAGTTTCTTAATGGCTTTCACCTTCCGTTTCTCCATCCGTAAGCAAAGGGATGCTGGTAGCACTAGCATTCAGGCTTCTGGTAGGGCCGAAAAATTGTGTGAAGGCTGGGATCACTCCTGGTGTGTAGACCAGGAGCTCCATGTCCCCTTTTTTTGCCACTTGAGTTAGTCCTCTCTATGCGTGTGTACAACTGTTTTAATTATTTGCTGAGTGAGATAGGATTCTGAGAATAGCTAATAAGAGGCTGGCTGTGGATAATTTCACACTGAAGGGCAGAGTTGAGTAAGAGCTGGGACAGAGCTCCAATCATATACAACCTTTGATATTATCTGTCCCTAAGTCTGCGAGTCTGTTGTAACCTACAGAGATCCCTGCCTTTACCTGCTGTTCTGAGTTTCCATGACCCAGTCAGAAGAGAACCCAGACTTTTGCCCTGCTCAGACCTCTGAAGCCTGTGCCCCTCCGGGCAGACCCTGGAGCATTTGGGGCACTTGTCCATCGCTCCTTTCTTTAATTTCCTGCTTCCGGAGTTTCCTCTGCTTTTCACAGTGCTCAACTACACACTCAAAATGGTACTCATTCTATTTTGTCAGGTGGCTCTGGGACATATTTAATGGGTGGGCTTGTAGGTTCCCTGGTCCGTCATACTGCAGGGATCTTGACATTTGTGTGAAACCTTTCCTCCCTCTTGGGAATACCTGAGGACATTCTACTGGCTCTGCTCTAGGGAGGTGCAGGCTGCATGCATTGAAGATAGCGGGTGGGACTAACTTCATCTCAGCAAGGCATTCCAGGGCGGTGACATCTGCACCAAGAACCTCTTTGTCTTCATTTGTGACAATGGAGTATCCAGGCAGAAAGGCAGTGCCGAGCCTCCCATGCAAATGCACCACAAAGCAAAGGCTCTGGGGGCACAGGGTAGTTCTGCTCCATGACCTGGAGCTGTGCATGGCCATCTCCAAGTCCAGCTTTGGCACGTTCCTGACTGTACTGAGCAAGAAGAGCCAGCACCTCCTCGAGGGGGTGCAGTGTGAGGAAGCCATGGAGTGGAGGGGAGCCCAATCTCGGCAGCTGTGCAGGAATGAGGGCGATGTGGCACCGGATTAGGGACAAAGGGAAGAGGCTGCAGAGGGATCTCTGAGCAATGTTTGTGGGTGGGCAGGTAGCTGAAAGATGAGAGAAAGCTAGCACCTCCTTTGGGACAGCCCAAGGCCTGGTTTAGAAATGAACTCCTCAGCATGTTTAAATGAATGCATTATTAATTTGTTTGTTTGTTTCTTAGGGCCCTTCAGGACCACCAGGAGACAAAGGGCCACCGGTACAGTATGCTTTATATAGGAGACTAGATTTCTATTGAAAGAATTGTGCTCTAATCCAAACAGTTTGTGTGTGTGTGTGTGTGTGTGTGTGTGTGGTTGCTGGGGATCAAACCCAAAGCTCTTGCCCTTGATTTTGAGACAGGATTGCATTTGGTTTCCCAGGCTGTCCTCAAACTTGTGACCCTCCTGCCTCAGCCTCCATGGTAGCTGGGATTACTGGCATGTGCTATCATGCCTGGCTACTCCAAGAAATTTTCAATTAGAGGCACCAAAAACTAAACTAGTGTCTTAACATTCTTAATATTGAACAGTGTGGTGCCTCCACAATATGAGCACTGATCTCTGGAATAAGATATGGAAGCTGTGGATATGAGTGGGAAGGGGGATGATGAGGGTCATGTGATCCAACAAACCCATTCTATAGTTGGGCAGACTAAGACTGGCTTTGCTTCCTGGCATCTCTATCACAGAAGAGAGCTATGGTTTAATGAATTTAATCAAATCGCCAGAAAACTGACTTTGAATTCTGGTTTCTCCCTAGCCACATAGCTGTGAGTAAATGAGGGTATTTATCTTACTCCCTAAGAAGTAAAACCCATGAATGACTGTGGAGACCTGATGGGCTCATTTTATGCAAGGGAACAGGAGAACCGTCTGGAAGCTTTTATTCTAGGAGTAGCAGCCTCTGGCAATATGCACATATGCTTACTTCCTGGGAATATGTGATTTCTTACATGCCCAGCCCCTGGGGAAGGAACCTCACATGAGTAGCCCAGTGTGGTTCCACCTCTCCTAGTGGGCTCCTTTTGTAATTTGTGTTCATGCATATGATTTGTAATTAAGGAGGATGGGGATTTTTCCACCTGTTATTGTAGATGAAGAACCTGAGGCTCAGAGCAAATAATTGATAGGCATAGAATTGTAGAGGAAGTTGTTGCAAAGCAAAGGTGAGGAAGATTGGACTCTACATGAAGGGGCGCAGGCGAGGGGAGGTCTGTGAAAGCCCAGAAGAGACGGCATTGGCTTTGGTACGCTAAAGCCAGCCCTTGCAAGGAGAAAGAGCTGACTTTCATTTGCAGATCTACTTGAGGAAAAGTCTTATAAGTAGTAGCTCCATAGTGAAAGACATCTGTGAGATTTTCTGGTATTACTCAGAAATTATCAACAGAATGAGAATGATGGTTTACTAAAAAGTAATAAACATTGTGTAGAGCAGAGCTTTTCCCTGGGCCTGGCCCAGGAAACACATTAGCCAGTTAATAGTGCCCTGGGCTGGTGATCCATGGCACGCACAAGGGAGGAGTAAAGGTTGGCGCTCAGGCCTGGGTCACCTGAGGAGCTGCTCCCCAGGATTTCAGGTGCAGGGTGTAGCTTTTCTCGAGCATTCTCTCTGTGTCTGGTGCACACCTGTCTCCACAGAGTACCACACCGGAGAAAGGGCCAACGGAGTGCTCCCGGCACACATGTTAGATGGATTCTCACCTCAGCAAGCCGTTTGTGCAGTGACACCCAACTGTTGCCCAGCAAAGGGGCCCTTCTTTGCTTACATCTGCCTTGTCTTCTCTTTCATCAGGGCTCTCGAGGATTGCCCGGGTTCCCTGGACCCCAGGGACCAGCTGGCCAGGACGTAAGTAAAGAGAAACACCATGGAATTAGGATTTTAGATTCATCCTGGAAGGCCACCATCCATTTCCTGGTCTCTGTGGATCTCACAGCTGACTTTGAGCCCAGTTAAGGATTTCCAGGAAGTCCAGGGTCTTCATTTAAAAAATTTTGCTCTTCTGTTGATTGTGGCTTATGATTTTGTGTTGTCCAGTTTTCTTCCACACGTTGCTGAGTTATGCTTTCAGAACATTGAACCGCCTGGTCTATGTACTATTTCCTGTCTCTTGGTCAATTTTCTCGCATGGCTGCCTGGTCAGTTCTGCTCAAATCAGGAACACTTGCCCTGTGTACCTTTTCCTAGTCTTTCCTGGAATCACTCCTTTCCTTCAAGGGAATTCTACAATTGCCCTTGATTCTCAGTGAGGATGGGTCACTTCCAACTTTGTGATGATGACTGTCATATCGTCCTCACTGTCTGGCTTTTGTCCAGCTAGGTCTGAGCTTGATGGGTCCTGTGCCTCTCTAGGTCCTTGCTGCTCAGCAGCATGTAGGCACGGAAGGATTTGACCCCTACTCACTGACCGAAAGGATAAACCACAGAATTCTCACAGGGCAAAGGTGCCTGGCACTAGTAGGCAGTAGTGCTTAGTGTATTTTTTTTTTTATTTGTATAGTCCTGGTTCATGTAAAGCAGGAACAATAGCATTCTTTTCCCTTCTAGGGTTCTCGTTCAAAAAATAAAGTTACCCTGTGATTCTTGACTGTGAATGTTCAGATTTTCCTGGTCCCCTTTCAACCCTGTGTTCTCATAGCCAGCCCATAGAATTACTCCTTTTCACCAGCCAATCCTTGGCACCGCTGTGTTTGGAAAAGGACTGGGGAGGATTAAGAC
Organism: Hystrix cristata; assembly: GCA_004026905.1. Classification (NCBI taxonomy): domain Eukaryota; kingdom Metazoa; phylum Chordata; class Mammalia; order Rodentia; family Hystricidae; genus Hystrix; species Hystrix cristata. Next base: position 96,479 of record PVJO010002780.1, on the reverse strand, counting down.
AGTTTGTGTGTGTGTGTGTGTGTGTGTGTGTGTGTGTGTGTGTGTGTATGTGTGCTTGTGAGCCCACACTTGTATGTATGATCAAGGTTTAGTTTTAAATTTAGGGCAGGAGTTGTAGGAGGCATAGCTCTCTCTTTGAAATGCTTGTCGCTATTGCTTGATCCCTGGGAAGTCGTGGGAATTCAGCTGAGATCAGAAATCGTGAGTTTTATTCGGTGCCTGAATTCACATTTGGGTGATTGTTTTCCCTACTGAGTCACACTCAGCACATGGAGAGGTCAGCAGAGGGGTGGCTAGAGCAGGGCAGGAATATACATTCTTCCCAGTTAATATTGCTTTCTTTTTTCTCTTAGGGTGCACCAGGAAGTCCAGGAGAAAGAGGGCCTCCTGGGAAACCAGTATGTCACTTTGCCATTTCGGATAGATGTTCTTATCAGTCAGGGTTCCAGTAAGAAATACATTGCTGCTCAGACAGTCGCAGAGGATTTAACAAGGGGATGTTTTACAAAGCTGTAAGCAGAGGGAACTATGCAGGATACTGTAAGACCCAGCACTAAGCCACAGTGGGCACCTGTGAGTACTACTGAGCTTATTTTTGAAGCCAAGTGCGAACTGAGATGTGGAACAAGAGCTGTAACTAGGGGTTCAAAACCACTGCCAGGAAGCTTAGCTTGAGACAAGGAGGGAACATTTATTCCCCTCCAGTTCCTGACAGTGGCTCTCTTTGGTCCACCTTAACTGTAGGTCAGTAGGCACACAGGCCTGGGCTATGTTCGCAGGGTCAAGCCTGGCACAGAGCATGAGAGAGGAGGGTAAAAAATGGGTGTGGGGCGAGAAAATGGGCAAGAGCAGAATCCACTGCAAATTCCCATTTTGCCCATTCCTTGCTCTTTTGCTGGGCTGCCAGTTGCCACCGTGTAGAGTAACAGGATTGTTCTTTCTTGTTCCATATGAGACCAGTGGAAACTGTTAAAGCTTGAGCAAATGTAGACATCCCTGGGCACTAGGTCCCCAGCAGTATGGCCACAGTCCAGCCGAGGGTTCTGCAGAATTTCCCTGAGGTTTAGTCTCTTATCTTCTGAGTCCCTCTCTGACTGGGATACCGGTGCCAGAGAAGTCCCCAGGGTTTAGCCAGATGACCAGATCATGAGCAGCCACCCCAGGAAGGAACAAGAGGAAGAGCAGGCCTGGGTGAGGGTGGAGGAAGCTGCTTAGATCTGGGAGGAGTGAACACATTGGAAGATGCTACCAGGTGGGGCAAGACAGTGGCCATCATGACTGGGGCATCGTGGCTCTGCGTGAGCCCACAGCCAGGTGTATGCACCAAGATACTCATCTGGAAGGAGCTTGATCTGGGCACCTTTGCAGGCCTGGTCAGCTACAGGTTTCAGATAAGACCCAGAGTACAGAGGCTTCTATGAGCCAGACTACCACCCCTCTGTTATCTGAGATAGTGGGCATTCAAAGACTGGGATGTCTACGAAGGTGCCGAAGGTTTTCACTGAAGACCTTCCAGTTGGAGGGGTGGAAAGTCTGGCTGCGGTTAGGGTAAATAAAGCATTCACTTGCCTCTCTAGAGTCAACTTTATAACAGCTAAATCAACCTCTAAGAAGCCACGTCATTATCTGAGGGCCCTGGGAGAGGGGGTGGATGAGAGTAGGTCAGGCCAGAAGCCAGGTAAGAGCTTGAATGATGCCCACCACATCCAGAGGATCCTTGACATGCCCTGCAAAGAGATTTAACTGAGAAGAGTCCAGCTGACAATGTGGGCAGTCATGAGTGTCTCCCATTTGATCACAGAACACAGAGCTACCGAGAGAAAGCTAGAGAGAAAAAGAAAAAACGGAATGAGGGGTGGCTTCGTGTGGTGATACATGCCTTATAATACCAGTTCTCTGGAAGGCTGAGCGTAGCCTGGGCAACTTAGAGATGTAGCAAGACCTTGTCTCAAAATAATAAATAACAAAGGGCTGAAGATGTAGCCCAGTGAGTGGTCCCCGGATTCAGCCCCCCATAGTACAACCTTTCAGTTCCCAGAATGTCCTGCCCCAGATGGTTCCAGCAGGGCCCAAGGCCCCCAGGTCTTTCTGCCTTGCTAGTCAGAGCCCTCCCTGTATCCAGGGTTCCCAAGTTCACCCTCAGTTTTAGTGACTTGATAGAACAACTCACAGAGCTTAGAAGAGCAGGTATGCTCGCCCTTACAGTTCAGCACAGTGAGAGGATGCCAGTGGAAATTACAGAGGAACAAGTGCCTGGGGAGGAGCGCAGGAGAGACAGGAGTGGCGCAGATGGCTGTCCACCCCCAGCTGCAGGGTCTGACTTGCATGCAGGCTATTGTAGCTGGGGAAGCCCCCGCTCCGGGAAGTTTACCTCCACGTTGGACCCCAGTGTTTTATTAGGAGTCGGTTGTAGAGGCATAGAGTGCCCACTTTGGTGACCTTCATTACACAGTCCACAGCCTCCCTGATGGGGGTCAAACTGATGCTGTATGGCCCAAGACCCCTACACGAATCACATTATTGGCATTGGGTATCTGCCTTGCTCACGGCACCAGGTAAGAAGACACTCTAACCAGGCCCAACATCCTAGGGGCTTCGAGATAGCCCCCAGGAACCAGCCAGGAGCCAGGTGTTTCTTTGGGATGTGCAATGTCTGACAACTCAGGCTTGCCGAGTGCACTCTTCATTGTACTGTCATCCATTCTCAGTGGGTGGAGAGAGTAAGCTGGGTGTTTTCCCAGGGCTAGATCCACCCAGGGAGAAGCTGCTAGGAATCCCCTCCTCTCTGGTGCATTTTCTGGAAGCAGAGCCAGCACTGGGCATTCTTGCCCCAGTGGAGGGATGGAGGAGGGCTTGAAGGTTAGACCTGCACAGGTGCAGAGAAGCAGGACAAGATTGCAGAAAGAGCCCACTGAATGTGCGGGTCCAACTCAAGTCCAGCCATGGTCCCATGCCATGTGGGGGTCAGGCGTGGATGGTGCCACCGAGCTGTCCTGCCTACAGGTAAGGCCCACCTGTGCAGCTCCATACCAGTCACTGGCTGTGTGACCTGGCATTTCTAGTCTGTCCTCCCTGCACCAGAGGATGGTGCCCAAGGAAGAACGGAGGTCTGAGTGGGGTGAACTGTGTCTTCTACACCCAGCACTGCCCACTGTTTCTTCTCTTAGGCGATTAGGCCTAATAGGAACCTACTATGTGTGATTGACTCCTGAGAGGTGGAAATGACAGTCTGTAGCATCTTGTATCTCCCATCCTCAGGCCACTACCTGGCCATCTTCTTAAGAGCTTCCTTCTGAGGTCTGCAAAAATGGGTCAGAACAAACTTTAGTGAAACTAACTCCGGGGCCACATCGTAGGCTAGAAACTCCTTACTCTCTCCCCCTTTGTGACCGATGCCCAGGCACCGTGTCTAATAGAGTTCACATGTGTTAGACTGAGGGCTCACATGACAGCATAAATATCCCAGATTATATGAGGCCAGCAGCATAAAAATGTCCTAGTGTGAACATTATGAACCCTCTACTATTGTGAACCTTCCCAATGAAACAAGTCTTCAAAATAAAAACTTTCCTGTATTAAATTCAAAATTTAATGAGGTACTATTGCAAAGATTAGGCTTTCTCCAGAGTCCCTGTCTGATAACTAGGGAGGTCTCAGCCTTGTCTTTAGCAGTTGCGTGTTAAGTGGGTTTTGTAGCATGCTAGTAATTCCTGTAGCACCTCTCAGTCTGGGTTACAGCGCCAGTTCTCTCTGGGTCCCTTTCTTGCAATAGCCTAGAGAGCTCATAAAATATCTGAGCATACCAGCGGAGAAAGCAAAGGTAACCCATCTCCAGCCCCTGCAGCTGTTACCTTACGCAGACATGTTACCTGTTTAGTATCCTGTCAGCCACAGGGTGGGACAGAAACTCCAGGAGGTGAGAAAAGGGGGAACAGCCAGAAGAAATGTCTTGGTTTTAATCTCTCCAAGATGCCAGATTGTTCAGACTTTGTATACTGAAATTTAATAGAAGGAATTATCCACCCCACAAGTGTGATCGTGGCCCTGAGCTCCCCACGCTGTAGGGGAAACCACCAGGGTTTGACTCTAATGCTGAGGGGCATCTGGGTTCCTTCTCTGTTGCACAATTTGAAATTTGCCAAGTAGCCCTCCAGTCTCTGATTCTCACCTAAGAATCCCTTCTCTTTTTTAATATCTGTCTTTTATTTCCCCTTTCCTCCCCAGTCTTGTGTTCCTTGCACCCAACTGTGAACTGAGCCCTCTCCCTGTCTTGGGCTCTGGGCTGACCTCAATCATAGCAGGCTGTGCTTCAACTCACTGTGGGCTTGAATGTGAGCCCACCGACCTGCAGGACCTTATATACCTTCATGGGTCTTTGTCATTATTTCAGATAGCTGAAATCCCCTTTCTAGAATTAAACTCTTCCAACCCATAACAACAGATGAAATTTAAAATGCTGTTTAACTTAAAAGAGCTGAAAGACTTGGTGTAAATTCATACTAGGCTCTGATTGATTGATAGTAACAGCTGTCACGCCTCAGGAAACCCCTCAAACATTCTGAATGCAGATAGTCTCTCTTTTCCCTCTTCCACTACCCATATGACCAATCTGGCTTTGGCGAGGATAGGAAGGAAGGACAACCAGGAGAAGAGAAGGGGCCGGCAGAAGGACTTGGGACAGCAGCTGTGCTGTTTGTGTCCTGTGCATGCACAGACATATTTTGAGTTACATCTTACATTTTGAAAGTCATTTACTTTCTAGGGATGCACAGAATAGACTGGATGTTTGAATTATGTATGTATTTATTTATTTTTGCTTTGACAGGGCCCTTCTTCACTACTGTCTCCAGGGGACATAAATCTCTTGGTTAAGGTAAAAGAATACAGCAAATGTACATGTGTTTTGAAAACGGTGATGGGGGAATAGAGATATCAATAATTTTTTCTCTGCACAAATGCACTGTTAGCAATATGAGCAGCAGTATTTGTTGAGAATTCACATGCTGAAGTCACGCCACTGGCCATGTGCATCTATTTTAATTTAAATTAATTTACAATTAAGTACAATTTAAAAATTAGTTCCTTGGTCACACTGGCCACTTTCCATGTACCTAATTAATACCTGCATGTGACTGGTGGCTTCCTTATAAGGCAATGCAGTTACAGAGCAGAAATTTTTGGATAGTGTTGCGTTAAATTTAAATTTTCACACAATAATAATAATAATATAGGTGAGTACTATTCCTATTCTCGTTTTGCATGTAAGAATAAAAACAGAATAGATGATCCTGGGTACAGAAGCCAGTCCTCAGTGGTCGAAGGTTGGTCTTGATCCCACAGCACTGCCTCGTGCCCTGAAAAGTTGGGAGGCAGCAGTCAAGCAGCTTGTCTGTGGGTCCCGTGGGTCAAGGGCCAGAACAGAAGCTCAGAGGTGAGGCTGGCTGCTGGGCCTTTGGTAGGTTGAGTCCAGACTTCCCGGTTTCTAGAATTGTGTTGCTTTTCCTGTAGGAGACAAGGGCCCTCAGAAGTGTACCTAACCCAGTGGGGACAGGCCAGGCTGTGGCTGGGGTCACAGCTGAAGAATTGATTGTGGAGGTACCCAGGTGCCTCCCCAGGGCTCCGCTCTTAAATGGTGAAGTGCTGGGCAAGGCTGTGCTTAGGAGAACAGAGGATTTGTTTCAGAAAGAACAACAGTGGTAGTGAGTGTGGTAGACCTCTTGCTGTCCCTGCTTCAAGCCTTTTTCTTAATTCTGGGTGAAGCTTGGCATTGGGTTTGGTGCGATTGGTCCCTGCCTCATTTCTTGTATCCTGAAGATCAGTGGATAATTTTAGAAAATCCCTAGTTTGTGGATGAGGCCAGTGGAGGAAAACAAAAGAAAACAAAAGCCTCATAAGCTTTGGACTTTTGATATCCTACACATGGATATGCCTTAATGGAAAATTACATACTTTATTCAAATGAGTAGTAAAAAATCTTTATTGATTTTAATTGAGAAGAGAATTTTTTTCCCCACTGTCAATGACATGACATGAAATCATTATTGATTCAATCCCTTGTTTATTATAGGCTTTTATTAACTTGGATCATTTCTCATAATTCTGTCACTCGGTGCATCAGCTGCCTCCTCTCCTGGAGGATTTCAGCCTTAAGATTTCCCAATCTTTGTGCCAATAATAACAGGAGGAAACACTGAGAGTGAAGCACCCTGTCTCACAGCCACAGCACCAAGACAGTGTTTAGTCAGTACTAAAGGGCGGGGCTGTGTTCCTACGAGCAGCTGAGATCTCCGTGGGCACATAAGCACCTGTATTCACGTGGCCACGGTGACTCTCTAGTCCCGCAGAGCTGCACGGCGGGTGGAAACCTGCAGGGCCACAGGGCCCCGCAGACCTGGCCATCTTCAACTCGCTGTAGCAGTCAGTCTATCTAGACGGCAGCAGTCTCCCTGCCAGTCTAGTCTAGATGATGGGTGGCAGGTGCTTTTCTTTCCGAGAAGCCATCTTTTCTTACAGAATATTTACCTTTGCCCTAGAGAGTTTCATCACACTTCTCATTCTGACAGTTGAAAAAAGTTCATCTGTGTAGAAAGTTCATCTTCTCAGAGTCCCTGTTAAATGGACTTTCAGAGTTAGATCTGTGCCCAAGGAGGCCAGTTTCAGGATGTCTCCATTAGATAACTCCCTTGCATAAATATTCCATCTGGTCCTCACAGTTCTGCGCCTGTGTTCTGTTACTGTCTGCATCTTACAGATGAGGAGGTTGAAGCATAGGTAGCAGAGCGGGTGGTGGCAGAGCTGAGACTCAAACCCAGTGTGACCAGCTCCAGGGAACTTGCTTGTAATCTCTCTGCCATCTGACTTCATCCTGGAGTGAGCCAGAACCTTGTGCCAGCTATCTGATGAAATGCAGGCAGGCATTTCATTGCCCATCACCTAGAGGCTTTGAGATGCACACTACACAACCCTTTGCAAGGAATGCCATGGTGAGGATTCCGATACCCAGACAAAGGGCGCATGAGAGGACCTGGAGGTTATTTCTATTCCTGAGAAACAGTAATTACATTTTTCCACCCAGTAAAGACTGCAACACTCTTCATGCGTAGGTATTTTATTGAGGGTATATTTCCTTGGCCTGCTGTACTACACTGAACACTGCATATGATGATGAAAGGAGCTGGATTTTTGAAGATATCTCACACAAAGGAAGGTGCAGAGACTGGAAGAGGATCAGCATTTGTAAATGACGCAGGATGAGTTCCAAAACATGCTAGTCACTTTGTATGCATTTAATACAAATTTTGCAACAATCTACCTAAGTCAGAGAATAATCTTTGTTAACATATAAGAAAATAGTTTCAGAGACATTGAGTGACTTGCCAGAGATAACTCAATAAGCCAAGGCTTTGGGAGCAGGTATTGATGGTCCAGAGTGCTTAATCTGTGAATGGGGCAAGAAAACATGTTTAGGGAGTAAAATAAGAACTGAAACGATATTTCCATCTAGCTGCTTCAAACTGAAAAGGGTCAGTGTTAGGGAGACCGTAGTCTGTGACCTCTGGAGAGCTAATCTGATGGGCCTTGCATAGAAGTCATGTTGCAGTTTAGCAGTTATGAATTCGTGTCACAAGTCGATCCGGTGGGTCCCAGTGAAAGGAGGCTGACGTATTTGTAGTTGGTTCCTTCTGTATGATCACTTGAAGTTTGGCATCCTCTAGGTGAGAATAAACAAATTTCCCAAGAAATTAAAGCACGTATGGAGGCACATACAGCAGCTAAAAGTCACTGTGTTTTTACTGTTTGCCATGCACAGTGTGAGTCATTTATCATCGGTTATCTCATTTATCATAGAATTTTGTGGTCCTGGTATCACAGATAAGGAGACTGAGACTCAAATAGATGAGGCCATGATGTCATGTGGGCAGAGGCTTCATTGGATCCTGGAAAGCCCATCCATCCATCACAAGGAATTCAGAGAAAACACAAAGTGGTCTCAGAAAAGGGCATGAAGAGTCAAGAAGGCTGGAGCCAGGAGCCAAGGGGAGCCCTTTTAGAACTCTAGGGACCACTGGTCTCACCCTCACTCACTCAACACCTGATCTGGGCCAGTGTGATGTGCCCAACCCCTCACTGGTACATCTGGGGCTGCTAACAGCTGTGCCCCTCTGGGTCAGATTGCATAGTATGCATTTAAGACAGACCCAGATAAGAGCCCTACTAGAAATTAGACAGAAATCTGAAAGTAGCAAGAGCTTGTATCACTCAGATGCAACCTCTTGATGCTGTGGGTGTCACAGAAAAAATGGCATCCATTCACCACTGCACACCCCAAGTCCAGACACACCTCAGTAGCCAGAGTTCTGTCACCAGACTAGTTTCATTCCTGGCTGGCCACCCACCCATGCATCCATCCATCCACCCATCCATGCATTCATTCATTCATGCATCCATCCAGGCACATATGCATCCATCCATCCATCCATTCATCCATCCATCCATCCATCCATTGTTTCAGTGCTTCATGGCAGAATCTCATTTTAAAGTACTTCAAGAAAGTCTAGAAATAGAAATAAGTGAGTTCCTCCCTGGTACTTTTCCAAACGAAGAAAAACCAACAGCGACAATTTCCTTCATTTTATTCACTCCTGCTTTATATTATTACAATATTTAAAACTCCTCACCTTCCAAAAATCCAATCAACTTCTCACCAGAGGAAGGTTGCACAAGACACCAAAAGGCCAGGTTGTCAGTCAGATGAGATGGTTTATTAGTTATTGGCTGTTGGTTGGATTGCCTGGTTCATGCATTTATTGAACCCATGTACTGTGGGAGACTATTTGTTAAGAATTGGATGTATAAAGATAAAACCACTCTACCTCTGTGCTCTGAGAGCTCACACCTTCTTTTTGCCTGATGCAGAGATGATGCAGTCATAAACAGACTGCCAGTAATACAGGTCCTTCCGTGGTAGGGGTTCCTGAGGTCCATGGGAGCATAGTGAGCTTGTCCTTTTCCTGAGCCATCAGGAAGGCTTCTTGGAGTCAGAGACTTCTAAAGTACCTTTAAAGGCTAGAAGTGAGAAGCAAGTGAAAAGAAGGTGGACCATTCAGAGTTGTTTTTGTGATGGAAAAACTTTGCATCTTGAGATTAGAGACTAAGACACCAAGAAGAATGCTAAGTCATGATACTGCCCCTCATTTAATATGAGCACATGTAGCTGCCACATGCCTTTACAGCTACCTCAGTAAGAGCTCTCAGAAGACCTTCGTTAGTGGATTTCCTTTGTGTTGTTGACACCAATGAACTGTGATCTCGTGATGCACACTAACTGGTCCCAAAGCTCAGCACAGTGCCTAACAGAGCAGATGCTTCACAAGTATTTTTGCAGAGAGTAACTTGGTCTATAATGAATTAATAATAGTAGCTAAATTCTTGGGCATTACCCAGCCTGACCTTATTCTCAGTGCCTTATTTATATTATGTCATTTAACTCTTATTACAAGGATAGAGGAGGGGAGAAGGGAGAAAGGATTAGAGAGAAGGGCCTTGTGGATGTAGTCTAAGAGACAGGTATAGGAGGAAGGCTTCGGTGAGTCTCACCTGGTACACACGGTGCTGAAAACTGTATGACCAGAGATGATGCAGACAAATCAGGAAGCATGTTCCCTGGCTCTCAGAACTTTACATTATTCCAGGGGTAGCATTTCCATCCCTTGAAGAAGCAGAACAAAGCTTGACTCCAGAGGACATTTATTAAATGCCTCCCTTGGGCAAAGAATAATTCCAATCATGGTCATTGCTTGAGTTGCGTGTCACAGCAAGAAAATCCCGAGAGCCTATGCCTTTGCCGCCTCTGATCTCCTCTCTTCTGAAAACACTGTACCCCAGAAAGCATGCTGGATATTTTAGGCACCAGCTTTGTTTGACTTTAGCTTTGGGGACCGAACATGTTATTTTTAGTAATTCTAAATGCTTGTCTTAAATCTGCACCGTTAATGCTTTTTAATGCTCATGGGTAGTTTTCCATGCACTATTGACATCATTTTCTCAGGCTGTACTTCCAGCTGTCTGGTTGGTTGGAATTAGGGGGAAACTAAGTCATAACCCAGATATATTAGTGCTTAAATGCAAAGTCTTGACACAAAATTATCTGGGTAATTTCTTGGTCTACTTGTTTGCTTTTATCTCTTTGCCGATGTTAAAAAAGACCTTCATGTAGAGAGGTAAGAACTACGGCCACTTTGTTTTGCAAGTAAGTATATTATTTATTCACTTTCTCTCTCCTCTCTCAGGATGTGTGCAGTGAATGCCCTCCTGGCCCCCCAGGCCTCCCTGGTCTGCCGGGGTTTAAAGGAGACAAAGGGCTCCCAGGAAAGCCAGGGAGAGAAGGCACAGAAGGGAAACAGGTAAGGAAAAAGAGAAGTCATAGTCCTTACCTTTGCAATGAAAAATATTCTGGGCATCCTGAGACTGGTTCTTATGACTCTAAATGATTCATGTTTTGAGGGATTAGGGATATCAGGGAAGCATGGAGTTGAAGGAACAGAGCTATAGGAATGGTAGGAACTGGGCACCTGTAAATTCTTGTCATTTTAAGAAAATGTTGACTGATATCTTAGTGCATGTTGAGGTCTAGAGATTCATAGTCATTTTTTTGACTGACTTCTTCCTTTTCTCTTTTACCATTTCCATCCTACCAACAACTTTGACAGCTATGTACTAGGCACCAAGATGGGCCTCCAGATCCTTAGCTCTATCCGCTCATCCTCCTCTCCTCCAGACTATCCACCCATCACCCATCTCTCCATGCATCTCTTGTCACTGCCTGTTTTGACACTCTATTAAATGTGTCCTACGTGTCAGTCAACATCTTGACACTGGGGAGCCCCAGAAGAAAACACTGAGACCCTCGTCTCGTGCAGCTCATGGTCACTTTGGACAGAATGGGGATAGAAAGTTGCATATGGGGGTATAGGAGATATAACTGAAAACAAAATCTTCTCCTAAGTCAGAAATCCTCTCCATAAAGGTAAAAGAGAAAGAACACAATCTTATTGAGTGAACATTAAGCCAGAATGTGATGCACATCACAGGCAGTCTGCTAAAATATTGCAAAGTCAGAGAGAAACTTTGATTTTACTTAGTCAAGATGATACAAACATCCATTTCATATACTTTTAAAAATATACTTTTAAGATAAGCAATAGTTAGTTCTCAAATAAAAGGACTCGGCAGCAAAATTTGCCACACATGTTCACCCTGAATTCACCTGGTAGCTGGGCGGCCATCTGTGTCAGTTAATTGGCCTTATTGAAAGGAAGATAAACATCTTCCATGTGCATGACAGGAGGTAGTTTTGCAACTTGGGAAGAGGCTGCTACCATCTTACAGAAATTGGGTGACAGCCATTATCTTCCTTGCTGGTTATATTCCAAAGAGATACATCCTAAGTCCTGGAGAAAAACATCCCTGGATTTTAAAGCTGGAAAAAGCCTTATTTGGCTTTTAAAAGGATCTGAATACATTTTAAAGAGAGAAAGAACTCACAGTGACAGATTTCCTAAAATTACTGTTTACATGGGACAGAATGAAACTCAGATGGGAAATTGACCTTCATTCCTGTTCTCTGGGCCTTAACCAGCACCTATGTTCCCTCCAGCCCCAAGTATCCACATGTTTTTAGTATGTGTGTGCCAGGATCCCAGAAATTTCTCCATGTACTTTGGAACCCTGGGAGGAGCCAAGACACAATTTTAAATCTGACTTGAGTAAGAATACTTTCACTTGATTTAATTCTTCTGGTGATCAAGTCATCAATAATAAATATTTATTTGATATTTGGCCTTTCATGTGTCATATTATATGGGATAGTAAACAGACATGTTTGGATGTTTTTGCATCCACATTGTGGGCATTTCTCTTAGGTTACTATGAAAAACTCAGAAGACCATTTAGTTGGTTAAGATGGATGGACCTCAGAGGTTGATTCCTTAGAGGGACACAGGTGTCCCCTGAGTGGCTCTCCAGGAGGATGGCAGTTGCAGGTCACTTCAGGACATTTCCACACAAACTTTTCCCCAGACTCTCCACCAGACCCTTCGCATCAAATCACCAGGTGCAGGACGTGCATAATGTGTGTTGCAGAAGAACAATGACAACTCAAGCAGTTCTGAACCTCGGGATTGCTCTTCTCCTCCTGGCAGGACCTGGCAGACCCCCTTCTCCCACATAGGCAGCCCCTCCTCTGATGCCCTGGGCATTACCCAGCAGGAACACCATATAACACACTATCCATATATATGGTCCAGATAGACACACACTCATAAAATTAGATGCTACATAATTCAGACTCTTTTCCTTATTGCAGCAGAGCTCTCCATCTTCTGAACTGTATTACTTGTCTATCGCTTTGTTGCAAATTTGCCCGAAACACTGAACACTTATTACTCCCCGTTTCTGAAGGGTGGGAATCCAGGAGTGGCTTGCTGGTGGCTGTGGCTCAGGGTCTTGCTGAGTAGCTCTCAAGCAGTCATCTCAAGCTCTGTTTGGCAAAGGCCACCCTGTGGCTATGGACTGAATGCTCAGTTCCTCCCTTGCTGTGGTCAGGGCCAGTCCTTCCTACATAGCTGTCTAATGAGGTTGAGACATGGAGGCTAGTTTGCCCAGAAGGAGTGGTTGGATAGAGAAAGAACAAGGGTGGAAAGAGGAGACCAGGCAAGGGCTGGTCCTTTCTATACTCTAATCCCAGAAGTGACACCTCATCCCTTGTACTGTCTTCTGTTAGCCCCACAAACCAATCATCGTACAAACTGGAGGCTACTCAAGAGTGTGAATGTGGGAAGCAGGGAGCGTGAGGCCATCTTGGAGACTGGCTACCACACCATCCAACTATGCTAGTGGTGCTTATGCATGCAATTACATATGGTGCCAACAATTGTATATACTTATGCATGCTTATGCGTAGATGTACATGGTACCAGCAATCATACATGATCTTTTCCTAGATGTGCTAAGGGCAGGGGCTGGCTGCAGAGAAATCCTGCAGGGTGGGAATCAGTGAACGAGTGTTCAAGGTGGAGGGCTTGATGATGAGGATCCAGACATTTGATATTGCTCTTTTCTCTTTATTTTTCTTATGTCCCTGCTACAGGGAGAAGCTGGACCCCGAGGCCTCCCAGGGCCCCCTGGAATAGCTGGACCACAGGTCAGTAGAGCTTCATAAACATCTGTGTGCATCTGTTCTGTTCGCCTTACTGGTTCATCTAAGTTTGAAGAAGAGTAATGGCCAGTGTAAAGGAATGGTGTTTTAAAATCAGAAAACCCATGTTCCAGGTCAGATAGTGGTGCTGACCATCCTAATGACCTTGGGGAGGGCAGTTCTACTTGGGAAGTCTCAGCCACTAACTTACAACACCCGAGTGCTACAAAGCATTAAATACAGATAGGAATTGGAATGTGTGGTGCTTACTGGCTAAGACATGACAGATATCTGAACTTCACTGCCTGCTAATGATGAAAATAAAAACAGCTTCAACTATATGTTAGAACTGAATAATAGAATGCATAAAGAGAACCTGTCACTCCATAGAAAACATCAGGAAAGTGCTTTACATATGCAAGTGGGCATCGTTATCCTCACATGAATGATAAGGTGCCCGTTTATACTCAGCAGCAAGTGCTGTGGCTTCACAGAGTCAGAGAGGCCACCCCAGAAGGAAGGAGGCAAGAGCTCAGCCACAGGGCAGGCAGGGAAGCGCTCCCTGGCTGTCAGAACAAGTGTTGTGGGGCTGGGGCTGTCTTGGCCCTTGTTGGTCATAGCATTTAGCTCTAAGAAGCCATGACATGCCTTCGCTGTCATTAGTACTCCTCCAGGCTGCTCCCTGGTTTCCTGTGGCTTTGGAGCAGCTGCAAACTGTGCGCCTCCCCCAACACTCTGCTATGGCCTGGCTGGTCAGAGTGAGGGGCCGGAGGAAGTTTTCACTAGGAGGGAATAGCATGTCAGAAGTCAGAGCATGGAGCTGCAATTCTGTCACAGCTCTGTGCCCTGAGGAGAGTCTCCGAGCTTTTCTGCCACTCCTTTCCCATTAACCCAGGTGTCCAGGAGCAGCCAACTTGCTGCTTATCACTGTGAGGGCTGCAGGTGAAATGTTCCTGTCAGTGGCTGGTGCACTAAAAGTGCTCAGACAACATTATTACTCTTTCAGCCCCTGGGTCATAGCCCACAACAGGCCCAGAGCTGTTGGGAAGACTTGAGAATACAGTGTAAGGAAAAACCAAAAACCTCAGCAACCAAGATAAATAACACTGTGATGCTGTGTCTTAAATATAAAATTAATGCAATAATCAATGAAGAACAAAGTAGTAAATTTAAAATAAAGGCAGAACCCAACCTTCCACTTGAGTGACTTCCCTTGCTATTCTTTCCCAAATTACAATCCATTCAGATCTCTGTGTTTATTTACATTTTAATATTTTGTTCATCTTGGATGCTTTTAGGTTGATTTTGACTTTTTAAAGGATTTCACTGGAATACTATTTATCTTGGTTATTGAGATTTTGAGGGTCAAAGATAAGTGTTTCACTTCCTGGAAAGTGACCTTGAATATCTTATTATTAAAAGGCAAACAGGGTCTGGGGATTTAGCTCAGTGGTTAGAGTGCTTGCCTCGCAAACACAGGGAAGGCTCTGAATTGGATCCCCAACACCAAAAACTAAAAAGCAAACAAACAAAACATGTGATGTTACTGCAACCAGACCTGAGGTGGATCAGGATGGGAAATATTCGTGTCTTCCGGGCCCTGGCTAGATGATTAAGATGTCTAGCATTTTGATACATAGAGTTTGTAAAGGTTTAGAGGGTTTTGACGTAGCCAAGACCTGTGCTTCTAAAATCACAGTTATCAAGTCTTAGCACAGAAGGAACAGAGATTTTGCCTGGGGCAGTGTTAGGTCCAGAGGCACCCAGATAATGTAGCACCATCAATGATTGTGCTGGTCTCTGCACATGACACTCCCTTCTGGGGTCATGAGTGGAGGCTTAGCTCTTCTCTTGGAGAATTTTGCAGACCTGTAATTTCAGCTGATCCTTGAACAACTTTTGCTGTCAATTTGCTGGCTACTGCTTGGGCTTAGCTTCTGCAGAAGAATGGCTTTTATTCAGAGGAACAAAATCAACTAAACAGATTAGGAATTTCTTCCACCAACCATGGACTGTTTCCTCTATCCTCCAAACCTGGTGTGAAGCTCTGATGATTTGGAATAATGACTCTATCCTTGTTCCTTTGTAATTCCCATCAAGGGAGGGCTTTCTCCTTTTAATATTCTGATAAAGCCAAAGAAAGTTTCCACCTAGAAAAAGAACAAAACTTAGTATTCTGAAATACAGAGTCCTTGCTTCTCCACTGGAAGTTGATGGTGACCTTGAGAAGCCCTTGAGGCTTGGGTCCACTCTTCACAGTGACTCTTCACACGTTATTTTGTAACTGGGTATTCTACAGGCCAGATAACCAGCTTTCCTTTATTGTTTGTTGCAGTGATCAGCGTGGTCCCAGAAAAGAGAGCTGTTATCCCACTTTACAGACAGGAAGCTAAGGTTTAGCGAGATTAAAGGCCAGTGAGAAAACCAATAGATTGTATAGCTGAGGTTGATCCCTGTTGATGTAACTTCAACACCTGCTCTTGTTAGCATCCCATTATGCTTGTAGTCAGGCACATGTGAATAGCAGCACCACAGACAGCTCCAAGTGGTGCTGTGTGCTTCAGTCTGCACTGTGATAATGTCTCTGCGATAATTTCTCCTTTTCACCATTTATTGTCCGGAAAATGAGTCACAGAAGGGTTAATGCCGTCTTGGTAAACTCATAGGTCCGTGTCTTGGTTCTTGCTTCCAAAATCAAGCCATTTTCTGTGTTCTTCATTCATCCCACACCACTTGCCGGAAGACAGGAGGACTGTTTCATTTCCTATCTGATCAGTGTCACTTACCAAACAGTATCTCTGCCAAAGTTGTGCACACAAAGATGGTTTTTTTGCTGAAAATACTACACATGATGGAGTATTTAGGGCCACTTTTGTAATGTGCATATTCAAGAGAGGCTGGTTCATTTATTTGCAGTTGTCATTCAGTATCTGGGAAGGACCTTCGGTAAGATTTATCTTGCAGATTCGCAACTTCTGTCTTTTAAGGTCTGGAGCTGGGGAAGTTAACCCCATAGTCAGCTACAGAGTTCCCTTTTAGGCTTGAAACTGCACAAAATGCTTCCTTAAGGAACAGGGTCTGGAGACTGGCTTCTGGGGTGATTATGATCCATGCCAAGGAAAAGATAAAAGACAGTAATTATAGCAGTGACCCTGAAGGCATGTATTTCTGTTGTCAGATGCAACATCATCTCTCTCACATTGGAGATGATTATAATTCTCTATCCTCTGAGCAGTATTTTATTCCCTTCTCATTGAACATTCACTTACCAGGTAATGGAGTCTAAAGGGAGTCTGTGGTGGACCCAAAGACACCATAATGGGCAGAAGTTTGGATTAGTTTAGGAAGGGAGGCACAACCTGGTACTGTCACTGCCAGAAAAGGGCCCTGGGACCATCCCACCCAGAAAGATAACCAGAGCTACTTGCTCTGTGCTCTCTGCAGAAGCTGGCATCTCTTCCCAGTCACAGCTGCTTCAGTCCTGAGAGGCTGACACCAGCACCCCCTTTAACAGTTTCCTTCCAAGCTAGGAGGTACAGAGAGAGGGCAGACTTGAGCCAGGGTTCCCAGAGCCTGATGCTGGGAAGAGAGAGTTGACACTGGCAGGTGACACTCAGAAAAGTCAAACTGAGGCTGGAGGCCCTCAGAGCAGTAGAGACAGCGTGGGCTTTGGAGGCAGCGGTTCCTTAATCTGCCCTACCTCCCATTAGCTGAGTGAATTTATTTCCTAAACTTGAACATTTATTTAATTTCCCTGAACCTTCAGCCCCTCGCATAAAAATGTATAGCCTAATTCACAAAGAAAATAGGAGGACTAAACAAGAAAAAATTTACAAAGCAAAGTATGTAGGAAACATTTCATCTGTGTAGCTGCTGTGGTCCTTATAACTCTTGCTCCATTTCAGATAATAGCCACTACAACAGATTGTCAGAACAGTGAATGACTTTAAGAAAGTCAGTGCCATGGTCAGGGAGTAGCTTGTGGTAGCTGTTTGGAGGGAGTGGGATTTTAGTGCATTGAAGGAATGGGCCGAATTTCCAAGAATCTGTGGGAAGAGATTTTATAGGGTGGGAAGCAGCCTGCAAAGGTTCAGCTTGTTCTGAGTGGTGCAGAGACTTATTAATTTAAGAAGTTGAGGTTTATGAAGCCCTGGAGAAAATCACCTGTCCAGTAGATTCACAAAGGCAGACATCCTTAGCACAGCCCTTGATACAAAGGTGGCCTCTAAATAATTGAAAGTGTAATTAAATGTTATAATAAATATTGGTATTACTTTATTATTAAATGCATGTAAAAGCAAACTGAAGTATTTCCCCAACCCAGGAAACCACAAGGGTAAAAGAGAAAAAAAATTTACTAATAGATGATCATGAAGACAGAATGTGATGTGCTTAGTACTTGCAGGGTCTGAGAGAAAGCTCCCTCTTTCATAGGGCTGAGCTGGTATAGCAGCTGCTACTGCACATATTCTCAGGATAAGCAGTAACTGGCCCTCTAGTTAGAGGGCTCGGCAGCATCATTTGTCACCCACGTTCACTGCAGATTCAGCTGGTAACTGGGATGGCCCTCTGCTTTAGCTAATTGGCTTTATCCAGAGGGAAGATAAATGTCTCCCATCTTTATGACAGGAGGTAAGTTTTATTGTTTCAGTACTAGAGATTGAAACCATACCCTCTGCACTGAGCAATGTTCCTAGCCTCCCTTCATATCTTTTATTTTGAAACAGTATCTCACTAAGTCTCTAAATTGTCCAGGCTGGGGTGGAGCTTGCCATCCTCCAGCCCCAGCCTTCCAGAGTGCTGGGATTACAGGCACGCACCACCGTGCCCAGCTGACAAGAGGTAGTTTTGCACCCTGGAGCCAGGCAGCTGCCCAAGCGAAGTCCTGCTTTCCCACAGGAACTGAGAGATAGAGCTGTTATCTTCCTTGTTGATCATATTGCAAGGGAATGGACCCTAAATCCTGAGAAAGACAGTCCTGATTCCTGGTCACAAAGTGGGCAAGAGACTTATCCAGCTTTTAAAATGATCTGCATACATTTCAAGTAATCAGACCAAGAACTCAAAGTAGCAGATTTTCTAAGGGCTCTGTTCCCTTATTTTCGACGAGGAGAATTAAGCCTGTACAAAGGCTCCCCAGGTTACGTCTTCTGAGGAGAACCAAACTAGTAAAGAAATGAATTAATCTCCTTGGGATAAAAATTCCAGACAGGCGGCTTTTTTTTTTTAATGTGTTTTGTTGATTGTTACGCTTCCAGTACAGTGACCAAGTACTGGCCTGTGGTCAGTATGGTTAATAAGGCTTCCCAGTTGTAAAGTCAGTGCTCTTGGCATTATAAAACCAGTGGGACCATGCTTCGGGACCTGGAGAAGTAGCCAGGAAAATGACGTGGTGGGGAGAGCCAGCATGGGTATTTGATAATTAGACACACCAGTCTGGATTAGATTTCAGACCTTGCTTTTTATTAGCTGTGTGACCTCAGGTGAATGCCTTAACTTGTCTGGTCTTCAGATGTCTTTCTAACACTTTGTTAATAACCCTTATGTCAAAAGCAGTTTTACTGACTAAATTAGGTATCATAGACATACTACATTTTTTTGGCATCGGCTCGGGATATAAATGAAGAAGTACACTTAATGGGTCTCACGCAGAAAGCCCTGGCAGAGTGCTTGGCAAAGTAGGGGCTCTGTAAATGTCAGCCCCTTTCTCTGCAAGGAAGTGAGTCAGGCTTGGGGGTGGTGTGTTTGCTGTAGTTTTGGTGTGTGGTGGGTAAGAAGAAGGGCCCATTGCAGGCCCTGAGCGGCCGACATTTTCATTGTTGCCAGGTGAGTGTTGGAACCACTCTAAAGCCGGGCCAATGCCTAGAATTTGAAAGGAGAGTGTTTACCTTTAAGGCCATTGTCCTGAATGTCAAGGAAGCAGTGTGCTATTCTGTGTCTCTGCTTTTCATTGATTACAAAGTGGCCTGCAGACTGTGTGCTGGCTGTAAAGATAGGGAAGCAGTAGACATAATTACATGCAAAAATGTGAGAACAAATGTCTTCCCTGTGAACCCATTTTTTCCTCCTCTGCATAGTGGCATTTAGCACTCGATGGGCTTTGGGTCACCTAACCCTCCCACATCCCCCGGACAGAGGCAGACAGAGGGAGGGCTACGGTGCTGTCACCCGGCAGGGAGCTGCTGTGTGGATGGATGGAAAGAGGGCTGGTCTCGATGTTCCAGCGAGGGAGTCCTCTGTGTACAGGCTGCGCTGCCCCGTCCTTCATTTCCTGGGCGAATGAGCCCTGAGGGGGTGCGAGCTGCTCTGGTATGCAAAGCCGAGAGTGCCAAGAATGGGAAAAGGGCCAAAATCGACTTGTTGCCAAGGAATTATTGTGCTGCATAATGAATGCATTATTTTAAAGGAGCTGAAGTGCTTCAGGTTAATAACACTTTACCAAAGTGCATTTGTTAACACAGTAAAGACAGAGCCACGGCAGGCGACAGGTAACACACTGGGACCTGCGAATGGTACTTTCAGGGTTAGTCTATGAAAAACATTTTAAGAGATCATGTATTGTGAGTGTTTTGATAACCGTTGGTGAGAGTGGTGGCGGGGACCGTGATGATGGTGACAGTGAGGAGGCCAGGAGGGTGGTGGCAGAGATGGTGACTGACCATTGTGATGGGGAGGACCAGCATGGTAGTGATGGTGATGATGACGGCAGTGCGATGCTCACGGGGATAATGACGATGAGAAGGGTGACAGCTGATGTTTGTGGAACCTGTCTCTAATCGCAGCACATTGTAGACTTTATGTACTTCAAGTCTTACAACCCCACAACAAGATATCATTGTTATTAATATTCTTATTTAGAAGAAGACAGAGAGTTGCCCAGTATCACACAATAAACTGCACAGTTTAGATTAAAATGTAAAAATGGCAAAAATAATAGTGATAACTAACATTCATGAGCGCTCACTGTGCTATACCGTGTTCCGTGTATCACCTGGTTGTGTCGTCCTAGCATTTCACAGGATGGGCACCCTTTGCTTCTCTTTTTAGTGGATCAGTAAGACCGTAGGCACAGCTCCCTAAGACCACAGCTGCCCAGCCAGGGAGCACAGGGTATGTGGAGGGAGGCGTCTTGCCCAAAGTCCGCTCTCGGGTTGCCTGGGGCACCACCATCTCCACTCCCTTCCTCCTCCCCGCACACCGGCACTGCCAGATAACAGACACTGCTGGTTCTGCCTCTCTCACTCACTCTGGGACACCCAGTGTCCTCTTTGGTTTTCTCTGCCTCAGCCGTCTAGCCTACTTCCCACCACGGCCACATTCTCTACTTTGACCATCTGGCCCACTTCCCACCACAGCTGCATCTAAAGCCTCAGGTGCTTATACATCTGATAGCAATGCCCACCGCCTATAGCTAAGTCTGAATGTAGGAGTTAGTACACCCGACTTTTGAAGAATAGGGCCCTGTCTGCCTTCCCAGCTCCATTTCCTGGTGCCGTCCCATGGTGCCCAAAGCCCCATTAAGCAGCTTCAACACCAAGCCCCCAGTCAGGCCTTATTTCTGGGTCTGCTTCCGTCAAGCCTGAAATACAACAGGAACTTAGGAAGAGGCTGTTGAAGGGTGGATGGATGGATGGATGGATGGATGGATGGATGGATGGATGGTTGGTTAGATGGATGAATGGATGGACGGATGGATGGATGGATGGACGGTTAGATGGATGAAAGTTTGGACATTGTTCTTATTTTACCTTTTACAATATAGTTCTAGTGAAATTTCCATTGACCTTTCTTCTTCTTCTTCTTCTTCTCCTTCTTTTTTTCCTCCAAGGGAAGCCCAGGAGAGCGGGGTGCGGATGGTGAAGTTGGACAGAAAGGTGATCAGGTAAGGAAAAATTTCCTTATAATACATCGCTCATCTTGAGTACAGCTCCCCCCTCCCGCCCCCGTCTTCCATTCTCATGCCAGCCCTGGCCTCTCTTTTGCCTGAAGTAGGAATTTCTTAAATTAGATGTTCTGGGTTTCCATCTTGCTCTCTCTGACTTACTGCCACCCATTCTTTCCTTGGGTGTCCAAGAATCCACCTTTTCCCCTTTCTTTGATTTGGTCATATCTTTTATTGATGACCTCTTGGTCACTGAAGCGTCATCCTTCCTTATGTGTCCCCTTCCTACCTTGTGCTGTGTCTTTGTGTGCCTGTGTAACACACGTGGAGCCGTTCCACATAAACCCGCTTCTGGTTAGTGCCGCCAGCCTGCTGGGGCTGACTCGTGGTGACTCTCAGGAAGGCAGCGATGATGGACGTGCTCTCTTTCCCTGCATCGCACTGACTTCGGCCTTCTGGTGGCACCAAGGTTCCGGCCCAGCAGCCTGATGGGGAGTACAGCTGCTGTTGTGCTTCGGCTCTATGGCTGCCATCTCTTCCCCTCTCTCCTTTGCTCTTCTTCTTGTCCACCCGTCCTCCTTGGTGACTTTCACTCTTCTGAACCTCAAGCCCAGCGCTCATTGTTAACCAGGCCAGGGAGAGTCACAGACACCTGCTGACCTCATAGTGGCTGTAACGCAGTGAGGGTGAGGCCCTGACTTTCACCCACAGTCAAAGAGACAGGCCTGTGCGCACGTCCCCCATGAAGTGCTCAGTGAGCGTCACTCTGGGCATTTGGATGGGAATGACATGTCACAGGCAGTATACCGAGTGTTCTTTTTTGGTGGTTTGCTTAGTTCTATAACCCCGCCATACCAGACCAAATGTTAGATGCCAACATGAACTATAGTTTGGCTCATTTTGCAGTGCACAGGAGACTTCTCTCTGCATGCAGAAATGAATATCTTTCTTAAAATAATCCTAATATTATAATAGCAATTTCATGATTCAATTTTTAACCTGCTTTTCATTGGCATTACATATTTGTTATGAATATATATATTTATGTATATATATTTATATATATTATGGGCCCATATGCATAAGGATAAATATCTATATATACAACTATATATCTAGATAGATAGACCAACCGACCATTGGCCTTTCATATTCATAACTTTTATCCATGAAACCTACCACACTTCGCTAGAAAATTTTAAGTCTTTGTACCAAGCATGTTCAGATTTTTTTCCCCAAAGGATGCAGCATAACACCTATTTTCATATCATTTATATTGTGTTAAGTGTAACAATCAGTAATCTGGAGGTGATTTACACATGTATATATATACTATGCCATTTAATATCAGGACTTGAGCCTCTGAGGATTCTAGAGAATGTGGTGGGAGGGTACTAGGATCCCTCCAGATACTGTTAAACAGATGTATATATACATATATGTGTATGTGTGTGCACGTATTTTTTTTTTTTTACTACAAAACGCTGCAAACGTATCTACAAAGCAGAGGCTATAACAAAATAATCTTCTGGGGACCCAGCACCCCAACACATCAGCTTCCAGATATTATGGCTAGTTTTCTTTCCATCTGCATTTTCAGCTACTTCTCCACAGCTGCTCCCTCCACATTATTTTGAAGCAAATCTACCTAAGACTTTTTTTTTAGTATTTTCAGCTACTTTCGCCACCTACTAAAACACTAGGGATGTATGAAAAGGAGATTGTTTTTGTTGTGTCTTCGGCCAAAATTGTTAATGGGGTTAGAAGGTGGATTTTAGACAGTTGCCTAAAATTTGGTATTCTTACAAGATTGAAAACTTTCTTACTTTTTAAAGAATTGCCACTTGTGTCTTCCTAGGGTCATCCTGGAGTTCCAGGTTTCATGGGGCCCCCAGGGAATCCTGGGCCACCAGTAAGTAAGATCTCCAATCTTCCCTTTTGGCCTTGATGTCTGAGCACAGGTGCCTGCTTACTGGAGATGGTATCATACAGGACCTGTCTCATATTTGAAAGGATGGGATGAACCCCCAAGAATGCCTGGGGATGAACTGGAAGTCCAAGTCCTGAAGCACCTTAGGAGAATGCACAGGGACCTGGGTGGCTTTGATGGGCAGTGTATGTAGAGTGTCCTTAAGATCAGGGGCACTGGCAGGTGAAATACACGGGTGGATTCAGCCTGTGTATTTCAAGGTTAGGACATCCATTATGTATTGTGGGCATATAATAATAAAAATGGGAAAATTTTCTTGTTTTGAAAAATGAAATAAAAAGGAATTCTTGGGCCTGGGGATTTAGCTCAAGTGGTAGAGTGCTTGCTTGGCAAGCACAGGCCCCTAAGTTCGATCCCCAGCAGCCCCGCGTGCAAAAAAAGGAATTATTTTTCATAGGGACCTGCCCTATGGTGAGAGGCCCTGGGACTTAGAATGTGCCTGTATATGCCCAAATTTTCCTTAATGTACTGCAATCAGTAACAATACTAGTAACTACAAATTATTGTTTGTTACTACTATTTTAACATTTCATTGATTATTGTTCTCATAAACCTGTTATCATGATAACTACTGTACGTAACATTAATATTATCCTATTTATTGCACCTTCTGGGCAAATGATGTCCCTGCTCTTGAGTAGCTGTGGCCTTAATGTTGGCTGATGGCCTTCTCAGCATTTCTCTGTCCCCTCAGTCCAGGTTGCCCACAGATAAGTCATCTTGCTTTTGTGCTTGGAGTTCACTGCATTGTTGCCTGTATATCCATTGAGGCTAGCCATGGTGACAGGCACTGGGTTTTCTCCATGAGACTCTTCCCAAAAGAGGGCTACAAGTACCCGAAAGACTGCTGCAAGGGAACCCACTTCAGATAGACCATTAAACATAAGAAACATATGAAGTTAAATATACCAAATTAAATTTTTCTTTGTCTTCTTTTTAAATAAAATTTCCCAGATGACTCCTATTGGTAACTATGTGTTAATTACTTGAACAAATGAAGCTGTTTTAAATGTATTTTTTCCCATAAAATCATATGAGATTATGAAACAGCATCTTTCACTTCATGATTAACTTTTATAGCAAACTTGTCAAAAGGTAAATTATCTACAAAAGTACTAAAAGTTTCATCAGTTCTTCAGAGCGCCTACTTTAAGTTGTTGATATTCAGCTTGATCTCCACAAGTGCTTTGATGTTATTATCCTTTTAAATTTCTCAGTCTAGATTCCTAACTGATCCAACTTGTGCAGGTTTGTCAAGGATATTATAAGGGACTGATCAGTTTGCTATCATTTAACTTTGTGAAATTTTACAATTCTTTGAAGATTTACAGTTCACATTGTTAAATGCTTTGTATTACCTTTGCATGTTATTGGGTTTTGTAGCATTTGACAATCAGCAAAAGGAAAAACTGGGAAAAGTGGAGATACAGAGGGTATTGGAGAGAGGCATTAGCATTTAGCAAAGAGGGACATTTGAGCAGCCAGTTTTATTTTTAAAAAAATCAGTTCATTGTTACGTAATTTTGTGTCATGATGACTTTAGCTTTCCTGTTCAACTTACTAGCTGGGGAACTCAAGTTAAAGGTCCATCCTGTAACATATCTCCAATATGGATGAAACTCTGGCCTCTTCTCATGAGAAATCTCATTAACTTACAGCTCTGTGACAGTGTGGAAAATGGCCTCTAGTGTCTGCGTCTCAGACTAGAGGATGCAACTGAGACTCAGAGACAATCATAATCAGAAACCAGTTTGTCCGTCTTCAGCTGATCGGTGCTTTCAGTTCACTTGCCAGATGTTTATTGAGCCTCTATTTTGTGTCATGCCTTATACTGCTAATTGCCTTTGAGGGAAGATGCTGAGTTAGCTGCCCTTTCAAGGGCACACAGAAGCAACTGGGATTTTTGTTTGCTTGTTTGCTTGTTTTGGGTTTGGGGCTTTTTTGAGTATTTAAAATTATTTTTCAGGGCCTGTCCAAGGTATCCAGTGCCCTAGGCATTTCCATGTGTATGTTCTGGTTCTCAGTCAGTGTCTTTCTTTTAGATAAAACTATTACATTGTTTCCAATTTTGCAGTAGAGAATGTAATCCCAACTTAGCAATTTTCCAAAGTTTAGTTTCCAGAAATATTTGCTAACATCATGTAGAAATATCCAAATTTGAAGTAGAAACTCTGTTGTTCTGTTAGCTTTCAACTAAATGTGTAATTAAACCAAAAGGCTTATGCTATTTGTTGAAATATTATCAATATCCCTTTATTTCATGAATATTTACTGAGTCCTCACTTAGTGCAAGGGATGGAGCCAAATCACGTAACATCCTGTCCCCAAAATTAGCCATCCGTGGAAAATAAGATGTATTTTCTATTGTTAAATTTCACTGAATTTCCAAGACCATGGTGCAGTCTCTTCCATATTACTAAAACTTGACTAGCACCTGGTAAAAATAGGCATTCAATAAATGTATGTCAAACACTTAAATAAAGACTGCTGGATCAGTAACACTATTGCTTGTTCATGTTTCCATATTTAGTTAATAACTATAATACGGTCCCTGGTCTTTGATTAGATAGTAGAAACATAATAATGGATAACCCTTCATGGGGAGCCTGTAGGGTGTTCTTGATGCTGGCAGATTCTTTATACATACTAATATATTGAAGTCTCTTAACAACCCACATGCAATAGTTGTAGCCTATTTTTGCATTTTATGGAGGAAATGATATGCAGAGGGGATAATTACCTTGCCTAGGGTTACATAGCTACTCTATGGAGAAATAGGATATGGATGCAGGGGTTCTGAATCTAAGAAGGCCCATTCCTAACCAGTACCCTTCGTTCTGTGCTAAGCAGTTATGAGCCCTGCCTTGTTGACTTCTCATCTCCTTATGGTGTTGGGGGCAATGTCTAACTTTTACTGGAAATGAAGCTGAATCTTACAGATCTTATGTGACCCTATCAATGCTACTAAGAGGCAGATAGCTGAATTCATCTAAAGGACAGTTGCTTTCATCGCCCATCTCGCTCAGTTCCCAATTCATCCATTTATTCAAGAAATATTGATGCAGTATCCAATATATTCCAGGTACTCTTAGGTCCCAAGAGGGAAAGAAAAATTCCACAGTTTGTGATGTAGGAGGTGTGTGGGAGGAGGGAGACAGACAAACAAATACCAAATCAATAAACACCAGGACATCAGATGTTGCCAAGTGCTTCAGAGAAAAGTAGATAGAAAAGGGACAGATTGTACCAGGGTGAGTGGCAAGGGCTTGCAGTTGTGGGTCTGGTAGGACAAAATCCTCATACTAAGAAAAGGATACTTGAGCTAAGACCGCGGAGGAGGGTGATGGCGTACTGTGGAAACTGGGTGTGGAGTGCGGGGCTCAGATGCAGGTAGAGGGAAGAGCGCACACACAGAGCCCTGATACAGAGGTGTGCCTGAGAACATTAGCTGCAAGTGTCTGTTAAGAGTGAGACCACATACCTTAGGGATGACTGGCTGATTAATCGTACCAGCCCTTCTTGAAATGCAGCCAGTGTTCCTCCAGCATCATTGTATTCTCAGGCAACAGCCCAGCCTGATGAAGAGTGGCAGTGCTTTTGAAACATTTCTAGTGCTGGCAGCCATGTGTAAGATGTGTGCATTTCTGCATGGAGTGCATCTGTGCGGGAGGTTGTGTGTGACCTCTGTCCGGTCACACAATACACTAGTTTGATCTGCCTTGTCTTTAAGGGAGCGGATGGAACTGCAGGAGCTGCCGGACCACCAGGAATTCAAGGGCCACTGGTAAGTTCCTTGAAGGGGAAGGTCTTCCTGAAATCTGCCTTTAGGCCCTTTCAAAGCCCCAGGTGTTTGTCAGCCCTGTTCTGATCTCTGTGTCCTGTGGACCCCATGTCCCTGAGGTTCCTTCACTCATAGTCCTGCACTGAAAGAGCAGGAGGGATTGCCCAGGTGCTGTTGGAACCCAGGTTACTTTGCCACTCAAATAAAGGTCTGGCCAGCTATGATTCCAGAATTAGTTTACAACCAGCAATGCAAGCCGACCCAAGGTTAGTGAGGAAGTGTCAGAGCCAGGCACAAACCTCAGTCCACAGGACTCTCAGAGTCACAGGCTGAGGCTGGATAGCAAGGCCAGCCCCGGCTTGGTGTCTTCAGACTTTTCTGCAGGGTCACCTTAGGATTCCGTTAGTATAACTTCATTCTTCCCAACCAAGGAGGACAGCCCCAGCAGTTTAGTCGTTTGTCCAAAGTCAGGTTGGACATTAATTTCTAAGTTGGGGCTTACATCCACTTGAAAATTCCCAGGTCACTGTTTCTACTATTTCACATTGACCCACTGTGGAGTGTCAAGATTGAACAGTGATAGCCATGTAGACCTTTTAAGGATCATCCTGTGGTCAGTCTTTTGAAGCGACCTACCTAGAAGTCTTAGGATGAATGTAGCAGTGCAGACACCTTCTTATTGATCCTCAGATGGTAGAAGATTTTCCCAGTAAAAACAAATGGACTGTTTGCCTGAGGAGAATGAGTCATGGAGTCCAGATGCAAAACCATTACATTCCTAGGAATGAAAATGTATTAAATAAGACATTTATTCTATCCTGGGACTCCTTGCCAGGTTATAGCAGTATTTGAAGTTGTCCACAGTCTTGATACTTCACCATAAACATTGAATCAGGATATAGTGGATGTTTTCTTAGCCTAAACAATGAATATTGGTACTTAAAAACAAAGCAAGTTAAATGGTTAGTGGTAATAAAAATATACATGTAGACCTAAACATTTTCATTGTATTTTTGAATTAAAACATGCAAATTATTTGTCAGTCTTTTGACATAGCATAAAGGCATGTACTTTCATTTTGAGCCCCCTGAATGAATTATTTATAATGATTCTTATAAAAACAATATCTGTCCATGTACCATTTGCTGTTATAAAAAAACACAAAGTGGTTTTAGAGTATAACTGCACCCGTGAAGCAACACGAATATAGAATCCTAGATTGCTATAATCATTGATAGCTATCTTAGTTTATAGTTCTCTGTTTATATGGTGAGTGACTCATCTTTATTACCTATTGTCACAGCCCAAACTTAACTTGCATAAAAGATCATTCTTTTCCTTTCACTACCAAAATGTCATTGAGCTACCTAGTAAAAAATCGACTAGATTAATTTCTGTAGCAAATAACTGCAGATGAATTAGAGGAACAAGCACCTGTGACCTTGTGACCCTTCAGCTCTGCTGGTAGGAGCAGGAGCAGGGGTCCTGCCTGACCAGGCAGAGGTCTCCGGAAGGATGGTGCAGGTAGGTTACCATGGGAATGGTTGAGTGGAGGTTGGTTAAAGGAGCATCCATCTGGTCTGTCTACTGATGGCACTGCTTGCTAAAGACGGGGGAAGTCCGGTTGTGATGTCAAGAGCACTCTACAGGGAGTCAGGAGGTGGGTCCTCTCCTAGATCCACGGGATTCTTATTATGTGGCCCTACCTTCTTCACCTGATCTGCAAGGGAATGGTGATGCTCAGGGCCTTACAAACTTCTGCAAGGAAACAAATAGTAAGTATTTCGGGCTCTGTGGGCCACACAGTCCCACTTCAGCTACTCAGCTATGGCACAAAATGAGCCACAGACACTACATAAACTAACACATGCGGTTGTGATTAAACTTTCTTTACAAAAACAGACAGGGCTAGAGTTGGCTCATCCATATCCTCCATCACTGTTATTTTCAACTGATGATCTTTGAAACAAGAAGTATCCAGGAAGGAATCCAGAAAGCTCCATTACCAATATTTAAAATTCCCTAATGATAGTTGAATATCCATCCTAGGTTGAGCAAAGATATCTACTTTATCTGCCTGTCTGTTCATAGCTGTTGTGATGTGGGAGAGAGGTGAATTTATTGATCCTTTTGCATTGGTCTAAGTGGCAATATGTCTAGGCAGTTTCAAATGTCATGCAACAGAATGCTATAGAGATGTAGTTTAAGACAAATTGTTATCAGTGAAATTAAGAGTAACTTCTCGGTAGGAATACGAAGAGTGAGAACTCTTGAGAAAAAGCTTGAACAAACAATAAGAAAGAGAACTTGCCTTACTCATCATTTCTTAAGACTCTATAAATAATTTCAAATAGTTTCTCATTGTCTTAAGCATGTGTTATGGTTCTTTCATTTTCTTCAGGTATGGATAAAAACTCAGTTATTGAGTTTATGTTACGTTTAAATAGTGTATAATAAATGTTTATATCAGCATAATTCACAACATCTAAATCTTGGAAGCAGCCTATATGTACATCAACAAATGAATGGTGGTATTTATATACAATGGAGTACTACTCTGCTATGAAGAAGGATGCATTTGAGTCATTTGTAGAAAAATGGATGCAAATTGAGACCATCATATTAAGTGAAATAAAACAGAAACAAGCTTCAATATCACATGGTTTCTCTTATATGAGAAACTCAAAGTATACATAAATTAAAGAGCAAAGTAAAAGATAATAAGAAACAGAGAGATGGGTCATTTGCAAATGGGATAGGGACCAAGAGATGGAAGGAGGGGAGGAGGAGGTAGGAGGAATGTGACGTGAAAAGAATTAAAGTGTGTTATGCACATGTACCAACTCCCCACAAGGAATGTAATCATTATGAACTGCAAACATGTGCTGATAAAAATAAAAATTAAAAAAAAAAACTTCTAGGGTAGCTAAAAAATAAAACCAACCATTGGATAGGAAAAAAATAAAGTGTGTTTTGGTCCCCTAATTGGGACATTTTTATATGGTAATATAGAAAATCTAAGTAAATTTGAAATAAGCATTAACTCTTGTTTTTTATTTTATTCAAGAAGATAGAAATCACAATCCTTCAGAAAACCTCATTTTATGTGATTAGGATGTGAAACCTGGCATCAGTATCTTATCTCCACCAAAACACTGGTAGGATAGACTCTACAGTTGCCAGGGACTCTCCATACTCAGGACCGAGACACGGGGGATATAGAAATTGCATTGTGGTAGCAGTAGTGAGTTGTATTATCTCATGCTGATGTAGAAGTCCTGTTTGACATTTACATAACTCTGTCGGGTCCCCACAGAGTGAACACATAGCAAATATTAACTTTGAAGAGCTAATGGGTAAAATAGGCAATGCATTGTTAATGTAATTTGGTTAAACAGCTTTTCAAAATACCGTGTCTTTAATGCAGGAAAGAGATACTAATTGTAGCCATTGCTGGTAGAGGGCTTAGAATCTCTGATACAAACAATGGAAATAAGAAACTATCAGTTGCAGCTGCCCTCTGACAGCCCTTCCCTTCCACTGGGTCCTGTAGGCATAACATCTTAGGGTGCTGTGTCTGTGCTATGTGGGTTGGGAAACCCAATCTCAGGAAATTTGGGGGCAGATGTCAAGTTAGATCTCAACTCAGTTCTTATGAACTCCAAAGTCCCAGGATCCTCATCCTCCTGGCATTGTAATTGTGAATTGCCCAAAGGCTGTGTAACGTGGCTGTGGTGGGTCTCTGGAGAGGGGGAGAGTCGGGGTCTAGATAAAGAAGAGGCCATGTCAGAAGCACGCGTACTCCCATCCTAGGACTCCTTCTTCCGGTTCCTCACTGACTTCCAGAATGGCCAGTCAAGGATTTCATGGTGTTTTTATGTCTTCAATCTTTCAGGGGAAAGAAGGTCCTCCTGGCCCCCAAGGCCCATCTGGAATCCCTGGAATTCCAGTAAGTGGCATTTTTAAAATATAGTTTCTCTGTACAAAAAAAACAGAAAACAAAAATGTATTTCACCGTTATTAGTGACTTGGCACTGTTATTAGAATTTTGGGTGTGGTAGGAATTAGAATCAAGAAAAAAACTAACTAAATTTTGTTCTTCTTTTATGCATATATTTGCTATTTCTTATTAATTTTTTTGTATTTTCCTTTCCCTTCTTTCCTCTCTCTCTCTGTGTTTGTGCATGTGTTTGTGTGTGTTGCAGTGTGTTTGTATCTCCATACACACATATAAACATTTCTTCTACACTACTGTTAAAAATTCATACAGTTTACATACAATATATCCAATGAATGCACCATAATATATGTGATCAATCCTTTATTATTCATAAATCTCTTATTTTTTTTTTCAAAACCACAATGGGCTATTTCAAGTACATAGCATTTTTTAATTTCTTCAGAATGATTCCCCAAAGTGGAGTTTCTAAAGTTGTTGACACACACTGGAAAATTGCTTTCTGCAGACATGACTCTGGACTTCACAGTAGAACTGAGATCTCCAATGTAACTGTAACCAGGTCTTTCTGCAAAGGTCATTTCTCTCCACTGAGGAGGGATTCTTGTGTGGTTAAAGTTCTGTCTGTCCTGTTCCTGCTGCTGGGGCACTGACTGGACACAGTCCCTACTCCTGCCCTCCACTGTGCATTCATTTGTTCCAGTCCCATCAGCTTCCTAGAACATTCTGCAGTCTCTCCTACCACACTTGACTGCTTCATTCTCCAGGGCACAGGGCCTTTGCACATGCATTTCTATCTGCATAGAGTATTCTCTGGTTACCTGTTTTGCTGGTTAATCCCATCTCAGCTCAGACACGCTTCCTTCTCTGCTCCCCGGAGGCTGAGGTGGCCTTTCTCAGCCCTCCCCGCCTTGCCTTCTGAATTCCTACCCAAGCTTGTCATCATATTTGCATTGGTGTAACACAAGTGGCCACCTCTGCTATTCGTTGATCTGATTGAATTATTCCTTCAACTAATTAAGCACTCCTGTTTGCTAGATCTGGGGCTGTAACAGAGAAGTACTGGTAACTGTGGCATTGTACTCTGGGCTGTAGGCGCTACAAGAGTTAAAACCATATCTGCTTCTGTTGGGTCCCCACAGAGTGAACACATAGCAAATATTAGTTAAAGAAATATATGGATGAGTTGAATTTTCCCTTAGGGCTCTTCCTCTAGAATGTCCGGGAAGCAGTGATGGAGGAGCTGTGTCCTGGGCATCCTTGGTAACCCTGTCCAGGGCACACATATCTTAAGTGATCTTCCAAGGTATATAAACCTAAATATAAACTGCCATCTTTGAGACGGTGTGTCATGGCAGAACCAATTTAGTTCTAGAAATGTTAAGGCGCAGGGGAGAAATTCCCCAGTGTGGATTTTGCATCAGCCCCTTATGGTTAAAATTCCAAGGTACTAGAGAAGAGGAAAACAACCTTAGAGATAGTGTGCTATTTCCTTAGCTGTATCAGGCGCTCTCACCCACCTTCCCTTCCCCTCCGCCCACACTCTCTCTCCCTTCCAATGCCTGTCTGCTCAGTCACCTCCCTTTCTGATGACTATTGTCACTATTAAGCCGAGACTGGGCACTGTCACCTCCTTGGCCTCCAGTTAACTGACTGTCTCCTCTGTTCCCTCCTCACGCCGCCCTAACTCCAGCCACAACCCGCAGCCCTTACTCCCGGCCGCTCTCCACTGTTTTGCCTTCCTCTAAGGAATCATCTCTACAGAGAGTGCTTTCTCTTCCTTTGCCTGGACAGTTGGGATCCTGACAGCTTTCCTGCCTGTTGTGCACTGTGATCACTGCTGTGGGCTCTGTGCACAGAACTTTCCAAACATAAATACACTGAACCAACCTTCACCAAGACTGCACTCAGCGGCTCACCCCCGGTCTCCACCTGTACTAGCTTTTCCATTGCTGGTCACAATACCCAACATGCATAATTTAAAAGAGGAGAGGTTTAATTCAGTTCACAATCTGGGATATTCAGTCCGTAGTCACCCGGTTCCAAGGCTGAAGCATCGTGGTGGCCTGGAAGCAGAACACAGGAACAGAGTAAGAGACATATAGCACCCAAGGCCGTGCTTCCAGGACCCACAGATGCACACCCCGGAGTGTGCTTAGCTAACCTGCTATTAATTCACCCCTTGTCAACTGCACACCCAAACATCTCCTTAAATCATGCTTAATCTCCAGATAAAGACACAAGTAAATTCATAATTCCACATAATATAACTATTACAAATACAACTGGAAATGCAATAATCCCTTCCCAATATCTCAACAGTTTCAGCATTTTTCAGAAGTTCAGTCCAAATCTTTTGTGAAATTCAGGCAAACTCTTAATTCTGAACCTCTATAAAAATATAAAAATAAATTTTATAGAACCTCTATAAAAATATAAGATATAAAAATATAAAACATAATCACAAGGTACAATGGCACAGATATGTATTCCCATTGCAAAAGTGAGGAATAGGAGGATAGAAAAGAATCAGTCCAAACAAGACTGAAACCCAGCAGGGCAAACATTAAATCTTGTAGCTTCCAATCTGGCATCTGAGGCACACTGTGGTAACACGTGAGTTTTAAGGGCTTGGTGGTCCCATCCTTATGGTTTTCCTGGTGGTAGACCAAAAGGCTTCTCTCTTGGGCCGGCTCTTCTCATGGCCTGCAGCTTTTTTTGTGGAAAAATTCCATGTTTGTGGCATCTTGATCTTCCTCAGGCTTCCACTGAATCTTTTTCTTCATTCCCACAGCTTCACACGCTGCCCTCACAGGGGCCTCTTGTCCGGTCTCCCAGACCTTCCAGTGAAAGCTGGATGGAAGCTTCCCTGACTCCACAACTCTTACATTCTGCATGCCAGTAAAACCAGCATTGGATAGATACTGCCAAGGTCTGCTGTCAGTGGAGGCAGTAGCCAGACCTTGTTGGATCACGGCTGCAGCAGCTAAGGCCTTTCTCAAGCAGGGATCTCAAGGACTCTCAAATGAAAGGTGGACACTTTTATACTCTAGAGGCTGTGATGGGTGGAGTCTTCATGATTCCCAAGATGCCCTTGAGGCATCTTTCTTCTTCCTCTGCCAAAATACTTGGTTTCTTTTCATTGATGCCAATCTCTGTAGCAACCACACCTTCTTTGGCCTCACCTTTGCACATAGTTCCTTCTGGGCCACAATTTGAGTTTTTAAATATTTTCTGCTCTGCCTTTTGTCCTTGTTTCCTCAATGTAAATCTGGCTAAAAGCAGCCAGCAATACCCATGCCACAGCCCATGCCACAGGTTGCTCTGAAATTTCCTCTACCAGATTAATTAAACTGCCGCTCTTAATCTCAGTGTTCTGCAGCATCTCAAGGAGCGGGCAAAATGTAGATTTTTTTTTTTTTTTTTTGCCAGCTTGTAAAACACACAGTCTGTAGTTCAAGTGTTTTGTTTTTGTTTTTTGTTTTGCTTTGTTTGGTTCTAGTTCAAATGTTAATGGAGTCCTTGTTTCCAACAACAACTTCCTAAGCCTGGCTTTTACTCTCTACATTCCTACCAGTACTTGGGTCTTTAGAGCTCTGATTGTAATCACCCATCAGGCTCTAGTTACTGCATTCTAGGGCTTCTCTAGCCTGCACCTCCAAACCTTTCCAAATTCCTCCTGTTCTGAACCAGTTCCAGAGTCTTTTAAGTCACATGTTCAGGTAGAGTCATAATAGTGACCCCATCTCTTTAGTGCCAATTTTCTGTATTTGTCAGCTTTCTTGGCACTGAGGCACAATGCCCAACACTTATGACTTAAAGGAGGAGAGGTTTCATTTAGCTCATGGTTTGGGGAGATTCCATCCATAGATGGCTGGCTCCAAGGCAGGAATAAAACGGTAGAAGGGACATGGCAGTGCAAAGCTGCTTACTTCATGGTTGCCAGGAAGCAAAGCAGGGTAAGAGTGGAAGAGAGGAACAGACAAGGGACCACATGTACTTACAGTCACACCCTACATGACCCCTCTGGACACACCCAGGAGCATGCTTTACTAATGGATTTCTTAATCCATCGAAGTTGGCGTATCAGGATTTACAATCACAGCACCTGACATAATTTTCTCCTGAGGCACACTGTTAAGCTCCTCAGTGGAGTTAGGCAGGAATAGGACTAGACTCTAAGAGT
The DNA here is from genome assembly GCA_004026905.1 of Hystrix cristata. Taxonomy (NCBI): domain Eukaryota; kingdom Metazoa; phylum Chordata; class Mammalia; order Rodentia; family Hystricidae; genus Hystrix; species Hystrix cristata. Next base: position 61,487 of record PVJO010002780.1, on the reverse strand, counting down.
CTAGCTTTCGCCCCCATCATGGCACTAGGATGTAAACCACCAGTGTCTCTTGGTCGTGTATCCATCTTTGCTTCGCGTCCCTCATTGTGGTGCCATGTAGATGCTTCCTAAATCTGGGCTGAAAAATGAGTGATGCACAAAGAGAGCAAGATTCTGGTGCTAGCATTCCAGGTGTGCAGGAACCTGTGGTTTCTCAGTGAAGCCAAGTCAGACAGGAATTAACGATCAGCACAGAGCATGTTGCATACCATCGCAGATGGCACATATGGGCCATCGGGGCCCTGTAGATGGACACCAAGCCGGACTGAAAGGGGCCACCAGGGCTTCCTGGGGGAGAGAATTCTCAAGTACTCAGGGTCAAGATGCACAAGCGGAAGATACTGGCTGGGATCAGAAAGAAGGTGTCAGGTGGAAGGAACAACCTGAAAACAGACACGGATCCGTGTACTTACACTGATGGAAGGAACGTGCATACCCTGCACTTCTGCTGGGTGGGGGAAGGCATACAAGACCCAGCAAACTCCCAGCACCTGAATACCAATATTAGCTGCCGCGAAGGGAAACAATACAACCCTCCATTGTGGAGCGACCACTCTTAGCCACATACATCCAGAATTCGACCTTTGTATGTATCACACACTGAGCTCCACCTGCAAGGGGAGGCACATAGAAGGGAAAATGCTGGGTAGCACAATTAGCAAGAGGGAGCTGTTCTCTCTTGGAAGCCACATTTCTCAGAGTCTTCAGTAGGCCACACTCAGCCCTCCGCCACATTGCTTTCAGCTGTGTCAGTCTGCTGTCTTCAAAGCAGTCATACAGATTGTCTTTTCTATCTTCAGAGACTGTGAAGAAATACTTACCTGTTAGCTAAACATGAGAGTTACAGTTTGCTGCCTAGAGCTGCGACTACCAGTGAGGGGTTGGAGCAGAGGGACGTGGAATCGTATCTAGGCATCATGGAATAGCTGCATGAGGTGTGATAGGAAAATATGGTGTGTGCTTAATAGTTTATTAGAGTGAAAGATGCATTGCCACTAATCCCCTTCAAAATAGTCTTCCTCGCTTCCAACACACTCTTTGCATCATTCTTGCCACTTCCTGAAGCAATTTCTGAAGTACTGTTTTGTGAGCATCTTTTCTTGAACTGTCATAGCTGCCTCAATCTGCTGAATTTATTCCAGCCATTTACCTTCATGCTCATTTTGACTTTGAGGAAGACCTAGAAGTTGCATGGTGCCAGATCTGTTGAATAAGGTGGATGAGGACACACTGTCGTGTTTTTATGAGCCTTCCTTTCTGTTGGATGGCATTTGGCTGCATTCACCATATTTTTGGTCACACCTCATGAAGATGCTCACAAAAGAGGATTTAAGAATTGCTTCAGAAAATAGCAAGAACAATGGGTTAGATGTGTTTGAAGCAAAGGAGTATTTTGAGGGGATTCATATTTGTTTTTTATTGCAATGAATTTTTTAAAAATGTAAACATTGACACTATTTTTTGGTCATCCCTTGTAGAAATCTGTGACTGTTCTATAATTCACACACACTCCTTGCTGCCATCTCTGGGCTCCACGTGTGCCCCTGGAGCAGTTCGGAGTGCTTTGCTGTGCGCTATGTATTGTCCCTTCTGTCAGCGTCTGAGCCCCATTACTGTATCTGGTGTGGGATGCCCACAGATGGGGCCCTGGCATCCTGAGTTTGTCATTATGGAAATGTCCAATGAAGGCTTCAGTGTCCAATGATGGATAGCAGAAATAATGCTACCATTGCAAAATGTGTCACTTTTCCTTTTGTGTTTTGACAGAGATCCACAGCCAGAATCTGGGCATTAGGGCAGAAACTGGAAATTAGATCCCTTCCATGTGTTGAGATGCCTCTTAACTGCTCACTGTGAGAGTATCTGCTGGGAGCTAGGCAGGAGACCATGCTGAATTGACATCTTTCCTTCCCTTCCCTCTGTTTGTCTTTGACCTGATCGCCAGTTTGAATTTCTTTTGCAGGGAGAAGAAGGCAAACAGGGCAGAGACGGAAAACCAGGTCCCCCTGGGGCGCCGGTAAGGAGCCCTACACTTCTCGCATTTTACATCCAGCTTCATAGTTTCTTAATAACAGCTGGTATGTGTTGAAGGGAGTCTACAAACCAGGCACGGGGATCATTAGTCCTAATGCAGCACTTCGCCCGCTCCGCCCAACAACCCTGCCAGGTGCAGGTCCTATTCCTGTTTCACAGCAGAAGAAACTGAATCTCAGGAGGGTAAAATGAGGAGCTCTGTTCTTCCTTCTACTCTGTGCTTTATTGCCCTTCTAGCTTTGATCCTATAGATGTGGAAAGGCTCTCTGGGGCAGGTAAGCCAGCCCTGAGTAGAAATCTGGTATCTGAAAAGTCTGTCCTACTGACGGAAGAGCTGAGTCCTCAGGGCTGGCAATTTCCTGCCACCCCACTTTTAACTCTGGCACAGAGTTTTTTGTTATTATACCCTTTTTTGTTTTCTTTTAATGCCAGCTGTGCGATGAGGTGGACCAAGTGCTCCTGCAGATGTCCTGTGGTCCCTGAGGCTGTTGGTTTGGAGGCAGCAGGATTTCTACAGACCCTTATGTATGACCACTAAGTCAGACTCCCTGACCTTAGCCGTCCCTTTTGCCTGAGGTCCAGGTCTTCTGGCTTCACAAATCTGGGCTGGGGGTGTAACTCAGCAGTTGAGCCCTTGTCTGGCATGCGGGAGGCTCTGGGGTCCATCCCAAGCACCAAGAAAAGAAATCCCACAGGTGGAGGGGAAGGTGGAGGGTAATAGTGACGAGTTAGCACCTGGGTTCTCTCTCCAAGTGCCCACCTGTAAGGGGTCTGGCTGGGTGTCAGAACTCACGAAGCTGACCTGGGCTGCCGGAGGCACCTTGGTGTGGATCAAGCCAGAAGTGCAGAGCAGTGTGTATGGTTTGCCCTATTTTGTACAAAACCAGGTATACATATATTTTTCTAGTTCTTATAGAGAGACAGTGTGAGTGCTTCCACAGCACACTCATCAGAGTGGTTTCCATCCCTGGGAGGATGGTTCTGGGTAAAGGGGTCTCAGAAACAGGAAGGCAGCTTACACTCCATGGCATTGTTTTATTTTTCTTGCCGTCTTCTGACTTGTTGGAACTATGTGTGTGCATGACTTATTGATAAAATTAAATTTAAAATGTAATTACTAAGTGAACATATTATATGCTAAAATTATAGCAGCAGCAGCAGCAGCAGCAGCAATAGCAGTGACGAAATGGCTTTGGAGGCTGGCTCCTCTCCTTGCGGGCTCTGTGACCTAGAGCAAGTCAAACAGCTTCTCTGAGCTTCAGGCTCTTTTTACACAGAGTAAGAATAATATGCTGACTTGCCGGAGTTGCTGGAGGATCAAATGGGGTGAAAAATGCATGCAGAGCAGCAAGCCTATCTAACTGTTAATTATTTCAGTGAGTTACTTTTCACAATTGCCCTACTTTTAACTCCCGGTGAGGTCAGAACTGCACAGTCTTTGGAGCCATTAAGTGGAATTACATAAAAGTTTCTGCAGCAAGGTTCATGTTCCATTTAATTTGTTTGGTCGTAAACTATTATGACTCATTTCGAATCTTACACAACTAGCCGGAAGCACCTTCTTTGTCGCTTTACAGTTTGGCAGATGCTGGGACCACAGTTCACTGGTGAGAGAAAAGCAGAGAGTTTTCTGCAAACTCACAGTGGAAAGCTTTTGCAGAGACAGAAAGGCTGATGCCCAGCCGAGCTGCTAGCAAGGGCAAAGGGCACGGCCTGGCTGAGTATGACTGTGTCTTCAATGGAGCACTTGGTGGGGGGGCGGAGCAACCAGCACGTCTCTCTCTTTCCCAAAAAGCATAGAGGGTGCAGGTACCATTATTACCGCCAGGGAAGCAGCAGGACTCCCACCCCAGAGTCTGAACCTGACCTCAGAGCTCAGAGCCGGGAAAGGACCTTTCTGGCCGAGTCGCACTCTACCAAGAGCTCCTGGCTTCCTGGGCTTATCTGCAGCCTGGCCAGTCTTGGCTTGTGCTGGGCACTAATGCCTGACATGACTGATGGAAGACCAGGCTGCCCCCAGTAAGAAGGGATCCTGCAGGAGATGGGGCTGGTTCTACTGGGCCGCCCTGGGGACTGAGGTGTCAATTCTAGACTTTTTCCATTGGCTCATTCTGGAATTTCTCTGCACAACCATCCTAAGAAATTATCACGTTGAGTTGTTTCGGAAGGAACTGGCCTGAGGCACGACAAGTGTGTGTTGTCCTTCTTTGGTTGTTCTGAGGACGTGTTGACATTCTGGTATAAACGCTTCTCGTGCTTGGCACGTGGGTAACTCTCAATAGCAGCTTGTTGTTGTCATTGTGCTGCTGGCCACTTGGGGCGGTGACAGAGATTGCACTGACTGTGGGGCAGGGCCACCCTCCATCACAAAGACCTGTGAAGGAGGATCTCAGCTGCAAGTATAAACCAGACTCAGGCAGGGAAGTAACCCTGGTGTCCAGGATGTTCCTGGACCTCTCCCACCCCCCGATGCATCCTCAAGACCGTCGAGGTATACAGCCTGTGAACATGAGATGCACAGAACGTTTCGAAACAGCCATGTCCCTTGATTATCACGAAGAAAGACGAGAATGCTGCCCCATCCAGCCATTAGTCAAACTTGCTCTCTCACCCCCTTCCTCTGTTCCTTCTCCCTGTCCATACCTCTGAAAGCTTATCCTGATCTGAGCAGCCCCAGGGCATTTCCTGGCTTTAGTCAAGGCTTGGTCCTGTCCGGGGAAGTGCCAAGCTCTGCGCAGTGAAGAATTTTAAACGGCGGGTGTGTGCTCACAGAGTCTTTGTGTCCGGGAAGCTGGGTAAGCGAGCACTGGCTGCATCCAGGCTTCCTTCCATGCAAGCGGGGACTACTGCTGGCCTGTGAAGAGCATCCGCCTAGATGTGGCCTGAGGTTGGGAGACCATCTGGCTTTGACCTTTGGAAGTTCAGTAAAAGTATAACTGCTTTGATCCTCGGTGCCACCAATGGAAAAGTACAATAGGTAATAGCTGCCTCGAAGTGCTTTAGCAAATAAAGTTATTTATAACTGAAATGGCCGTATAATTCCTCATTAGACTAGAGTACTTCAGACAGCGCAAAGGGCACTGTTACGGTTTAGCTGTAAAGTGTCTCTGAAAGTTTCGTGTGTTCAGAGGTGTGGCTTTGGAAGGTCACTGGATCATGGGGACGTTGTATTCAACAGGAAACGCATCCCCGGATATCAGGTCATGGCTGAACGTGCTGTTGGGGGGGGTGTTGGGAGCTGGATCACTGTGAGTGTGACCTGGAAGGGTGTGTTCTTGTGCCTGGTTGCTCCCTTCTTTTTCTGCTTCCCAGCTGCCTTGAGATGAGTGTGTCCTCCAGTATTCCCTTCCACTATGCTGCTTCTGCCCTGGAGCTAGCTGACCATGGACTGAATCCCCTGAGAACCATGAACCAAAATAAACCTTTCCTTTAATATTCCAGTTTGGGGCATCTTGTCCCAGTGGTGGGTAGGTGACTAATACAGGGACTATGAATGAATCTGAGGATGAGTCCTGTGGAACCTGGAACACAACAGGGCCGGATGCTGCTTGTGGAAATCAGTGTATGCGGAAATGGCCTAGCGCTCCAGGACACAGGCTGGCGGCGGGCACAGAGAGCAGCCTTTGGAAACACAGGGGGGTGAGGTGCAGGCAGCCGAGGACAGGGATGTCCTGGAACTGTTATGCTCACCTCTGCTTTTCTTCTTTCCTCCAGGGCAAAGTGGGAGAGCCAGGTCTGCCAGGTTTGGAGGGAGCAAGAGGCCCACCTGTAAGTGCTGGTCACAGTAGAACGAAGCCACCAGCGACATGGCTTGTACCATGGCAGGGTGGCTGGGACCAACAGACCATGTGGCTCCAGGAGTCCCTCTCTTCCCACATGGGTACTTCTCTGTAATTAGTCTGTATTTCCACAGATTGTAGCTTTGAAACTGATTTTCAAAATTTCAGGCATTACTAGCACATTACTGTTCTAAGTTGTCTAGGTTATTATCCTCTTCGTTTTAATTTAATCAGTTTATCTCTAAATGCCAGAACTTAATACTGAGTCTGTTTTGTTTTTCAGTTCTGATAATTGAACTGAGGGCCTTCACACTGAATTACATCTCCAATCCTTTATTTTTTATGTTGAGACAGGGTCTTGTTAAATTGTCCAGACTGGACTCTAATCTGTAATCCTCCTGCCTCAGCCTCCCCATGTGCCGAGATCACAGGCTTGTGCCACCAGGCCTGGCTAAAAATGAGTCTTAATTCCAGTCTTGAACAGTTTCTATAGCTACAGGCTTTTTTCAAATTAGAAAAGTAACCCATTCTAATTGTATAACAATAATAATGATAAAAGTAAGAAAATTAATGGTATAAAGAAAACAAAGTTACTTCTCATTCCACAACCCAGGCTAAGGTTCTGTTAATATTTTAATGTATATTTTCCTAATCTACTTTTGCATATATTAATGCTGATATATTTACATATATATTAAAATCTATATCCAGCTATCTAGATAGTATACATGTACATATACACATGCACACTTTTTCTATAAAGTAGGCCCTTTTAGGGTTATATTTTTCTAAATCCTTTATACTTTGATAATTTCAAAATTATTTACACAATTCTTTAAATTGTTTTGGAAAAAAAAATCAATGTTTAATGAAAATCCTAAAATACAATTATCTGGCAAGAAGTAGCAGCTCATAATGCTGGTTCTATTTATTTTATGTTGTTTTCCTTTTAAAGAAATCAATAAATCATCAGGCTAGTATTCAATAAGGAGGAAATAAAACACAAAAATCAATTTTCCTTTTCCACAATCTCCTTGGTTTTCATCTAATTGTACCAGAAGAAACCTGAGAACAAGGAACAAGGAACACTATTGACAATAGGGGTTAAAATACAGAATTAGTAATGGACTTTCTTCCCAAACATACTTTAAATTGATAATCCCATTGTGTCCTTTCTGAAGGCATTTTGAAACTTGAATGGTTGCTTGCCATGAAGCACAATGTAGTCTTTTGTAAGTTAGGGTATTCTGGTAGACAATGCAGGTTTTCAAAGGTGGCTCCTGGCTTGTGGGAGAGAGAGGGGCCACCTTTCCGTGCAGAGACCCATCTGCTGAGGGCTGCCCTGGAGGTAAGCCCTGCCTCTTGCTGGGAGGCATGAGGAAGGGACACAGGTGAGAGACCCAAGCAGTAAAACAAGACCCAGCTCCTGTGGCTGGCATGGCATGAGTCAAAGCAAAACTTTGAAGAATGCCTTGGGCTTTGAGAGACACAAACCCGGTTCAGCCTTGACTTTATCAGTTATTAACTTTGTGAACCTTGATTGCAATGGGACCTCTCTGAACCTGTTTTTCTTTCCATGGAATGGAGGTCATATTAGTTCCCACTGCTGTAGGGTGGTTGTGAGTACTAAAAGGGAAAACAAAGCATGTGAAGTTCTCAGGCACATCAAGTGTGGCTCATGGCCCTGCCTCTGTGCTAGCTGCACTTGGGACTTATTGCCCTGTGTGACCAGCTGTGGCACTCTTCATCTCTCGCTCATTCTTCAGGGCTGCTCTCTAGAAGCAGATTCTACCCTTCAACCCTCATTTTTCAGCTGTGGACACAAAGTCCTGGGAAGGAAAGTGAAGCCCTCAGGATCCACAGCTAGGAAGTGGGGCTAGGGTTTCCTCTGCATCCAGTCAGACCCAGGAGCACCGGAGGGCCCCCCTGGGGTGATACTGCAGGCTCTGCCCCAGGGGTTCTACTATCCTCATTTTCTAGATGACAGTGTTAGGATCCTATGGGTTTCAGTGCCCATTCTGAAGTCACAGTGGTTGAATCTGGACTTCATCCTTCTCCTTTCTTCCTCTTCCTTTTCCTCTTCCTCATCAGTGGCTTCCAGACCATGATAGCTCACCGGGCCCCAGACCTGTGTCCAGTTGATACAGAGAATCTCACCAGATCCTCTCCACAGCTGGTCAGGCAGGATCCATTCCCTAGGGAGGAGGCAGCCAAGTGACAACTGGCCTTGGTCCCCAAGGCCCTATGTGGCCACAGACTGCCTTGTTGGTGGAAGGTGCCAGTGGAGAGTTGGGCTCTGCCGGCAGACAGCCTGTGTGTGCATCTTGGCACCCCAGCACTATCTGTGCGGTGGGCCAATCCAGACCTCAAATCTTTTAGCTACAAAACAGGGAAAGGAAAGTCACCTTGCTGGGCTTCACTGTCATGAAATGAGCTGACATAGCATGGTGCACAATTGGGCCACAGGGCCTTGCCCGTTTCCTTGCCACCTTTCCCATTCCCCGCCGTGGCTCTTCCCTTGCTTCCCACTCCAGTCTGGCACAGAGCAGGCTCAGCACCGACAGCTGAGCGGTAGGATGCAGCATGATCCTGCCCTGGGTGCCTGCCCTGCTCCCCTGACCACAAAGAGTCTGCTCTTTGTGTAGTAACTCTTATTTATTCTAGGGCTTCAAGGGACACACAGGTGACCCTGGCACTCCTGGTCCCCGGGTAAGTGGATGTCACACCAGGTGACTCAGAGCTGACACTTCCAGAGAGAGGACTCCCGAGGTCCAGAGGCAGTACTGTGACAGTGGGAAAGGAGAGTGGGCACCCTAGCACACTGGCATGTGGGCAGCATTGTCCCCGCTCTTGGTCTGATCCTCCAGCTGGTCCTCCTGGGAGCCAGACACTGATGGACTAGTTTGGCCAACGCAGTTTGGACTTGGGTTGGTCTCCACCATCTGGGCCCTGCACTTGAGCCCTTTGAAGCAAGTCCTGGTGGCCAGCTTATTATACAGAAGGGGAAACTGAGGCCCAGAGGATATGGATGAGTCTCTCAGGGTTCCAGAAATTCAGTTTGTCTTCTACCCTTTAACTTCTGTCTTTTGTGAATGCCGTGGATGGAAGTGGCCTCAGGGGTCAGCAGTAAGTTCCCTGCTTTCCAGGGACACCCAGGAGATGGCTGCAGTGTAGAAAGGAAGGGTCACTTGGTCAGGAGATAAGAAGGTGCAGTACAAGCAGGTTGGCCTGACTTTTGCCAATGCACCTTCCCAGCCATGCTGCTGGGAAGGCGCGGGTGGCCCCGGGTGCCGGCTACTGCCTTTGAGGGTACACACACCCTGGCTCAGGCCTGACACTGTGTGCTGAGGCTGCCCTGCCTTGGAGACCCTTCCTGAGTGATGGCCGAGGTCTCTGCATGGCTCCTAGGTCCTCAGCGCCCTGTGCTTGAGGCAGTCTGTAGCCAAAGCACCTCAGTCCCTAACAGCGGCTTTCTGTTTCTAGGGAGAACCTGGTGCCACGGGACCCCCTGGCCAGGAAGGAACACCAGGAAAAGATGTAAGTGGGGGTGCCCTGGGGCCTGGCTGGGCCAGTGGGTGGGGGATCTGGAAAGGATACCCAGAAATTGTACCACAGCGGTCAGTGGTAGCTCTGTGAAGAGCACACACAGGTGATGTTCTCAGTTGATTGGCACAGATTGAACTGGAGCTTCCAACCTGGTGGTTCAGTGACTGTGCCTTACCGGTGAGAGGCGGCTTTTCTGGATGAATCAGCTTAGTTGGTACCAGAGATGGGCCTGTTAGACCAGGCTTACATGACTTGAGAGGCATTTGAAGGGTTTTCCTGGATCATTTCTCCACCTCCTGTGCTCTTCAGTGTTCAGAGTCCTCCCGAGTCCCTCACCACTGTTACTGCCACCCGCTGTTTTTGAGCCTTGGCTTTCAGTCAGGGATTTGGACAACCAACCAACAACAGGCCTAACACAAACAGAAAATATTTCCTTTCTGTGAGGTGGAAACTCTTTCTTTATAATTGTTTCAGTCATTCAAAAGCCCTGCTCTGTATAATGGAGGTGGCTGTCACTTTTTTTTTGATCTTGAATCTATACAGACAGAATTTTTTACCTAAGTTGTATGAATGAAAACCCTGAAGTCCAGAGAAGCTAAGAGCTTACTCGTGGTCACGTAGAGTGAGAGGCTGAGGAATGAGCCTGGAACTAAGATCTTTCAGCTCAGCACAACACTCTCATTCCAGCGACTTGCTGCTCATCCTATGCAGTGCCCTGCAGGGCTACTGACATGTAGGGAGGGAGTGTGGCCGCCTGGGAATGGTACCTGGGCAGAAACATGGCTTCCTGTCTGCCTCTGCGTCCTCCAGGACCAGTCTGGGAATTGGTAAGGTGGCTCTTGATTCTCTATACACAGTGGCTCTTTGGCTGATCTGCTGTCATGGGATGAAGTACCTGGACGAGACTATAAGAAAATTCTGATCTAGTACCTGTGTTTTTCCACAGCTTTTATAAAACCATTGCGGTATGTGGAGCCCTGTGCAAACAGGCAAAATCGAAGGTCCCTCCAGCTTACCCCAGCGGGGCCTCTCAGACACTGAAGGGCAGTTTGAAAATCCCAGCCCAGCCCACCCTGCTCACTGCATTTGTAGAAAAGGCAACACAAGGAGCTCCCCAGGCAGGAGCAGGGCCAAGCTCAGCTCGCAGTCAGGCTGGAGCTGGGACAGGAGCCAGGACACTAGTTCATGGGCAAATGCTTTCTTCTTCCATCTTAATTCCAGGACTCTTTTGATTTAATTTAATTAATTTGTTTATTTCTTTTTTTGAGACAGGGTTTTGCTATGTAGTTCAGGCTGGTCTTGAACTCCTGGCGGTTTTCCCGGCCAGGCTCCTGAGTGCTGGGATTACAGACATGCACCACCATGCCTGCTACGACACTTTTAATTTTAAAAATCCATTTTCTAGAGCACTTTCCGATTCACTTTGTGTAGGAGTACATCCGTGCTTCTGTGTTTTCATCCACGACCAGGATAGGGTGACAACCATGGCATGAGGCTGCTCAGAGCGGGTGTGTGAGGTGGCGTGTCACTATACTTTGCACACTGGAAGGTGCCATGCACATGGCTGGTGAAAGTTTTCCCTGTTGTGACTCAGCAGGAACGACTCCAGGTTACTGTCCAGTGAAGCAGGAGAACTTCAAGAGAGTTTTTCTTCTCTGCTTCCTTCTCTTGGTTTGAGATGGAGCCTCCTGCTACCCCTGGGGACCAGGTGGAGATGTCTGAGCAGGTGAACACACACTGACACACACACCGGGGCTCAGAAGCGTTTCTTTTCATAGGAAAAGCGAGCTTGTCAACTGGAGGGTGAAGTTAGGATGCCGTTGGTGCTCCAGGGCCTCTTGGTGAAGTTTAGTCCACCTAGGAATCTGAGCCTTCACCGGCCTCCCACAGTGACTCTGTGGTGAAGTGACCCCTCTCTGTTTGTTCTAGGGTGACGCTGGACCTGCAGGGCCACAGGGTCCCCGAGGACCAAGGGGCCCGCCGGTGAGTTTTGCTTTGCCTCTGACTTGCTGCACATTTCTGGCTGCACGATGGTCACTGTGGTGATGTTGGGTTGGTCCACCCTGGTGCAGCCATGTGTGCACATACATCTTAGCAAGTGGAAAATAGCCGTTGCCCTCAGACCCTACTGCCTTCCTACACGGGAGATGGGCTCTTCCCTGGGACCAGCCACTCTCAATCCCAAAATTAAAAAGCTGCCACCTGGCTGGCAGGCGCCTCTGTGGCTCCCTCCAAGTCTGCTCCCCTGGCTTTGTGCCATCCTGAAGACTGGGGCTTGCATCTCGTACTTATTTCCTGCAGGTACTGTAACAAGTACCACAAGCTGGTGGCTTGAATAATAGAGGTGTGTGTCCTTACAGTTCTGGAAGCCTGAGTTCCGAGGTTAAAGTAGCAGTGGGCTGGGTTCCTTCTAGGGTAGGATCTGTCCCATGTGACTCCACAGGTTCCAGGAAATTGCTAGCCATCATGGCTTTCCTTGGCCTGTAGCCTGTGCCTCTGACTTCATGTGCCTTTCTTCCTGTGTGCCTGTCTCCTAAATTTTCCTTTTCATTAGGACCCCAGTTGTACGGGAATAGGGGTCACCGTGTTAAAGTGCGAACTCACATTAACTACATGTTCAAGGACCTTGTTTTGAGTAAAAGTGAGGGCCTGGGCATTGGAACTTCCAAGTATGAATTCTGAGGGGCTACAGTTCAACCTCCAGGACTCCAAGTGTTGTTAAATATTTTGACTATTATCCCTGCCTCGTGTGCACATAAGCAGATCCTTCTCTTAGCTAAGAGTAACTGAGAGAGTACAGGAAAGGAAGATAAAAAATCAACATTGAGGTACCAGAAACTGCGTAGAGAAAAGCAGGCAATCAAGAGACATAGTGACCGCAGGCTGTAGGTGTCATCTGCTGTAGGTGTCATCAAGCTGTAGCATGTGACAAGACGTGCTATTTTAGAGTAACTTTCTTTTTGTTTAATAAGTAAAAAAAAAATACTATACTCTAAAATAAGGATAAAAAGCATCTAACAGTAAATGCTCAAACCAGTAACATAGTCTTTTTTTTATACTAAGAACATGTATTGGTACATTTGTAGATAAACATAATGATCACATTCATCATAGTTAGTTTGTACCTGCGCATGATATATCTTGGTTTCTCCCCCTTCCCCATCCCGCTTCCAATCCCCTTCCTCTCCTTATATACAATAGTTTTATTTACATTTTTCCATTTTTTTCTTTTTCTTTTCTTGTCTCTTTCCCTTCCTTCCTTTCCCCCTCTTCCCTCTCTAGTTCTAGTCCTATTTGAATATTATCTTTCTTTTCCACAATATCTATTACACCTTTTTGTCCTTACTTAGACTGATGATTTATCATATCAGAGAAACAATTTGATATGTAGTCATGCCTGTCTGACTTATTTCACTTAAGAGTATGTTTTCGAGATGCATCCATTTACCTATAAATGTTTCATGTTTATCCTTTTTTATGGCGGAGTACTACTCCTTTGTATTTTTTAAAAAACCCACATCTTCTTTAACCATTCAGTAGTTACTGGGCACGTTTGGGTTGTTTTAAAGACTTAGCTATTACAAATCGTGTTGCTATAAACATGGTTGTATATATATCATTGTGGTACAATGTTTTCAATTCTTCTGGAAAGATACCAAGAAGAGGCATAGCTGAGTCGAATGGAATCTCGATTTGTAGTTTTCTGAGGAATCTCCACAATGATTTCCACAGTGGTTGGACCAGTCTGTATTCCCACCAACAGCAAAGGAGGGTTCCTTTTTCCCTGCAGCCCCACCAGCATTTGTTACTGGTTGATTTCTTGGTAATAGTCATTCTTTCTGGAGTGAGACAGAATCTTAGCGTTGTTTTAATTTGCATCTCTCGAATGACCAGTGATGTTGAACTCTTTTTCATATCTTTATTTGCCATTTGTATTTCTTTGTCTGAGAGGTGTCTATTCATTTCAGGTGCCTGTTTTTGGATCAAGTCTCTAAATTTAGGGGGTCCACATAGTCTTTTATTATCATTATTAAGTACTGTTATTCATGTGTCATACTTTTCTGTGACCAGCACAGTTTTCATTTGCTCACAACAGCATCAACAGAAATGTGACACTGAGGTGGCTATAACATCACCAGGCAGTCAGCATTCGTCTACTCCCCTGCCGGATACACAGTCTGTCCTCGTCTCAGATGTCCTTAGGCAGCAATTGACCGTATTTGTCCATTGCCTCCATTTCTAGTTGTAATTGTGAACATGTGCACACCCTAAAAACTTTCATGTTGCTTTCATTAAAATCTACAGTCCCACAGGGGTGGGAACAGCCCATGTGACAACCACCTTACAACCACTGGCTTCTAAGAAATAGCAGGAGATTCAGTGCTGGGGACTGCATTTGGCATTAACATAATTCATTCACTGCATTTTCCCCAAAGCCTGAGGCAGGTGCTATGACTCCTCATTTACAAATGAGAAATGGAGGCACAGAGAGGTGAAGTAACCTGCCCACAATCACGTAGCTAGTAAGCAGCAGAACCCAGATTCTGACTCAAGCAGTCTGGCTTCAGAGTCTGCCGTTGAAGCACCTGCTCTGGGCCCAGGTGTGCCAGATTTCTCGTCACAAAGGTCATCGTGGAAGGAGGAGCCTTGGAACAGGAGTTTGAAGCTCAGAACTCTTGAGGGGTGGGGCTGCAGCCTCTGCTACCAAGCAGCGCAGGGACCCCAGGGGCTTCTTAGAATAGCGGGACGTGAGCAGTGGCCGCATGGCCCAGGAAGGAAGCAGGTCCCAGCTCCGGGAGGCGTCAGGTGCACGGAGCCCAGGCAGCCCCCGCGTGGCACTGTATGCAAACGTGCCTTGGTTGTTATCCTCCCTGCTAGGGGAGGGCCAGAGGGAGAAGAGGAGAGATCATTTCCATAGGGATGAGGCGAGGCACATATTTTTAGAGGGACACAGATGGGTTGGTGGGTGGAGGAAATGAGGGAGGGGGGTGTGCTGCACTTGCTGGAAGGGCTGAGTGCATTCCAGCCGACTAAAACTGTTTGCTGCTCCCACATTAGTCGGTACTATTGTAGCTCAGGATTCCAGTCAGGGCCCATGCTTTCTCTGTGCCTCAGTTTCCTCATCTGTGATACAAGAATAAAGGCATCTACAGTGCACAGTTCCTGGGAGGATCTGGTGAGAGGAGGTCCCTGAATATTTAAGGTCATGTGTGTACTTTTTAGGCACAGGGCAGAGTCCATATTTTTTATCACAGTCCCCAAGCCATTTCCTTAAGGAGGGCCAGAGCGGTAAGGGATGGGGTCAGTGCAGCTTTGCTCAGGCAGATTGCTTAGCTGCCCAGTGACTCAAATAGTTTCCCTATTTGTAAAATGGAAATGATGTTTGTGTCTCGTGCAGGGAGTGAGTTCGTGCGTGTGAGAGGGTGTGGTATGAAAGAAGTGCCCAGCTAGGATTGGTTGCTTTTACCTATAACATGTTTCTACGAAGCTGATGCAGTTGTGAATATGTGTATTCTCAGATTGTGGAGCATCAGCACCTTTTGGCTAAAGGGTAAATGGAGGGTGGTTTCCTACGATGTCTTTGGCTTATTCATTGAGCAGAAAGCCTCCTGTGTCTGGCAGTGTTCTAGATGCTGGGGACGTAAAGAGTGGCAAGATGCAGATTTTGTCTCTGAGTGACTGGGTTACTCATGGCAGGGAGGAGAGCCAGGCAAAGTCCAAGCGTCCAGTAGGAACAAGCCCGTGGGGGTTTAGGCAGGTGGGGAGCTGGCTCCACCTGGGGAAGTGGAGCTGTGAAGTTTAGGCTCTGTAGGAATTTGCCTGAGCCTGAAAGGGGGTTGCTCGGAGTGTTCTTTAACTTTCTGACGATTATACTACCACAGATCTTAGGGTTAAATGTATTTGTCAGTGTCCCAAACACTCATCTGGTTGGAGGACATTAGAAATGAGATAGTCCAAAAACCTGGAGGGAATGGATCTTCTACTCCAGAGCTGCATGACTTGGCACAGACCAGTTTTCCTCCCTATGTCTCAAAATGTTCATCTATAAAACGGGATTATAATAATGCCCATGGTGGGGGAATAAAATAAAAAGCATATAGACCCACTTTCTAAGCTAAGAGCAATTCCATGGCCGCCAATTATTTGTAAGTTGGGTCGTGCTAGGTGGCGTGTTTCTTTCATAACACAGCACGAGCTGAAGGATGAGTGGATGGATGAATGAACATGGTCACGATTATTTTCTGTACCTGTGCTATGGCCACCAGTCACTGGGCTGGGCCCTTTTATACCCACGGACTCACTTATCTCCACAACAATGTTATGAATTAAATAGTACAAGTTCCTTTTACAAATTGAGAAACATCCTCTGAGGAATGAGAGGATGTTTACTGAGAGCCACGCTGGCCCCAGTGAGAACAGCCTATGAAGTCAGGTCCTGCATATGCAGTGCTTTCTTCGTTCTGACATCCTGCTCTGTGACTCCTGGCACAACGTCTTGGCACAGTGGATTTTTCTGTTTCTTACACCAGGGTAGCAATGGATCCCCAGGCTCCCCAGGAGACCCAGGCCGTCCAGGAACCCCCGTGAGTACTGTCCTGCTCTACTACTACTTGACCTGAGGCTTGTGTCACAGAGTGTCTGGTCTCTACTCCAGGGCTTTCGCAGGCAGGGAAATCTGGGTCTGAATGGCAGAAATAGACTGGAGGCAAAAGCATCCAGGGAGGACCTTGTTCAAAGTTTAAAATACTATGTGATTGTGCCTTGGGCTGTCTGCTGTCTGAGACCACAGGTATCTAGAGCAATTAAACACTGAAAAAAGTGTAATAGTGTTGCACAGTGGGTGATCGATGGTTTTAGAGGATGGACAGGCAAAGTCAGGTGGCACCTCTGACCTTCTCAGATAACGAATGACGGGTAAGTGTGCAGTGTGTAAATGGAGAAGGGGCCAGGGAGGGGGAGAGCAGGAGGGATCAGTGGGTGGGTGGTAGGAAAGAGGTGATGTGCTAACCAGCAGCAGCCAGGTCAGTAGATAGAGGATTTGGGGTTCAGGCCTGGCTGATGGGGAAACGTGGTTCTTTGATGGGTTAAATCTGAGACTGAGTAAGTCTAATCTTGGCTACTAGTCTCTGTCCAGCACAACCTTCTTGTATTTTAATTTACTAAAACTGACAACCTTGTCCAGGAGGCAACCTTCACATATGGTGAGTCAAACAACAATTTCTCAGGCAATGTGCTGGCCAGTCCCAGCCAGCTAACTGTTGGCACTGTGGAATCAGGGTGACCAGAAATCTACCAGTCTTGGGTAAACTGGGCACTGGAATGGGCATTCAGTCACACTGCTGGAGACCCTTTTCGTGTCAGACCAGGGACAGCTGTGCTAAAGGAATTGGCCTCCCTGGTAATCTTCATGCCTGCCACCATCAGCCCTGCTGTGGAGCCTGTTACCCCGGTGAGACACGCTAGATGGGACAGGACCCACCCCACACAGAGCTGGCCCCAGAAAACCTGACGCAGATATGGTGGCTTCCCAGAAAATTTGAAGTTGAAAGATTCCCACAGGCCTTTCCCAGAAATGGAGCCAACCACACTGTGAGCCTCAGCAAGAAGGCTGTCACCTCCCTGCAGTACTCGTGTGTGTGTGTGTGTGTGTGTGTGTGTTTTCTTGTGTTGGGAATTGAACCCAGGAGCTTTGTGCTGAGCTACCTCCCCAGTCCTTTTTACATTTTATTTTGAGATAGGGTCTCACTAAGTCACTATGTTGCTCAGGCTGGACTCAAACTCCCCATCCTCATGCCTCAGCCTCCCAGAGTGCCAGGATTATAGGCATGTATTGGCACCCTGGTTCCTGGTGGACTCCTTGAATGGCCACTCACAAGGGGGTGTTTTGCTAAACATTTATCCTGTTTTGTATTTGTTGCTTTGGGTAGAAAGACCATCAGCTGTTTATGGAGATATTTTTCTTCTCCGTCTGCTGTACCAATGCTATTGACATTACCAAGACACCATGTCTCTCCCTGATCCTTGCTTCTCCTTCGCAGGACACAGGTCTGTGTGTGGATGTCTTAAGCCTTCAGAGTTAAGAGGAATGAAAAGGTTTCTGAATCTGCTTGAGTCAGCACTTTACCTCGGAGAATTAATTTCTTCTTTCCCCTTCGCAGGGCCAGAAGGGAAGCAAAGGAGAAAATGGCACCCCAGGACTTCCTGGCTTCCTGGGTCCTCGTGGGCCTCCCGTAAGTGGAGCGCCTCCTTGGGGACCATGATGCTTGGCTCCAGGGCACCATTCACATTCTGTATCATCCTTGCCACCTTCAGTATCCTCGGGCACATTTTCTCAGGTTGTCGTGATGTGGTGTGGGGTCAATGTGCCTCATGATTTTGGAGACAGCATGGACTCAGAAGTCTCGCTGCCCCCCTACCCCTAATCATTGGTCACTAGGAAGTCTTCTGACATCTCTGTGCCTTGACTGCCTCCTTGCTCAGAGGGCAATGACAGAATCCCTCAGGTCTGAGGACTACATGAGACGACCCGTGTGAAGGGGTTATACTGTGTGCCTGGCCCAGCATAGTGCTCAGTGGGTAGAAATGATTGTGATGGGGATATAAGGGGTAGTGGTGGTGGTAAGACTCCTAGAACTTGAAGAACCCTTAGAAATCATTTTGAAGATGACCGAGTTCGGGCTACAGGGTCAGAACATGTAGGTGGCTTGTTCGAGGCCACATGCTAGGTCTGTGCCCAGCTCGTCTTGAGTCTGGGTCTCTTGACTTGACAGCTCGATGCTGAGAGAAGCTGCTAGGTGGTCCCTGCTGGGTTCCACACTGGCCCCTGGTACATTCTGGATGCTTGGCCTGTACCTGGGAGTGCCGACCTGCAGGTGAGGGCTGTGCGTTCCGTGCTCCAGTTTAGTCCTTCCCCACTGCATGCCAGCCCTTCCAGGCAGCGGCCCCTCTTTCACCCTCTTCTGCCCTGCTGCCCACATACTGCGTGGCTCTCTCCACAGATGTTTACTCGGATGCATTCACACACTCACCTCCTTCTCTGTCCTTTTGTTGATAATTTGGCTGCCACTGGGTAGCCAGGTACCCACCCTTTACACCAAGTATTCCTTACCTGTCTACACAGCGGGTCATTTTCTCAGGCCTTGCTATGTATCTGCCACTGTTCTGAGTACTTTACAAATACTAAGGTGTTTAAATGTCATGGTACCTTATGAGGCAAGTGTGACTACTCTTCCCACTTTACAGATGAAGAAACTGAGGCACAGAGAGCTTAAGGAGATCATAAAGACATTGTTCAAGATCACAATGTTAATAAGTAGAGAAGCCAAGATTTGCATTCAGAGCCAGTGTCTTCCTAGTGTCTTGCTTCACACACTGTGAATTTGTTCCTCAGTGTATCCTCCCTTCCACAGCCAGACAGTTTGTAAGGCTGATGCTCTGGAGGCCTGTGGGTGGAATCAAACTTATCCCATAGCCAGGCTCCCCTTCCCGCCTTGGGACTTCCGGCCCATTTGCACAGGCCGAGCAGAGCCCCGTATCTGGGACGTCCTTGGTCAGGTGGGCCATCGATTGGTATCTTTGCTGGAACACAACTTGAATGAAAATGCCCGCTTTGGGGACGGTCAAGCTGTTCACAGTGTGCCAGTGCTGCAGAAACAACTGGTATTTTTTTTCTCTCTTTCACAGGGAGAAGCAGGAGAGAAAGGCGTGCCGGGCAAGGAGGCGAGTATCACACTGCTCCTCCCATGGCGACCCTTCCTGTGGGAGCCGAGGGCTGGCCTTGTGGGTGGGCACCCGGCAGTAGAAGGCCCTCTACTCACTTAATGCTTGTTGTCGCCGTGGTGAAATCACTGGGGCTCGTGTTGTCATTATACAAGCTCTCGCGGGTTGTCCAGCCACTGGGATGCCATGGACAAGCCTCTTTCCTTGTCTCGCCCGCAGCATCCCCTCCACCAACAAGTCCTGTCAGCTCTAACCTGTTCTGTCCAGCCCTCTCCATCACTTCCACCGGGCACCCCATCTAATCTCTCATCCTCTCTTGCCAGGACTTTGGCCGTGGCGACGTAGTAGCTTGCTCTGTCCAGCCTTGACAAGCTAGAGGTCTGCAGACCATGAGTGTATCATACTGCTTTGCGGCTTAGACCTCAGCCTTGTCCTCCCTCACATTCTCACTGGCATCCAAGATGCTCCAGCCCCTGCTCCCTGCCCCTACTCAGCTCCTATCCCTCTGGCATTTTGGGCCCCGAAAGGCCAAGCTCTTTCCTCTCTTCTCCTTTAAGAAAGCCCATACTCTGCTCTCCCTCCTCCTTCCATGTTGACCTCCCTTGGCCAGCAGGGACAAAGCAAATGCTGTCTGTCTTGTGTGCACACACTGCCCTGCCCTGCCTCACCCAGGAGTCCAGCACAGAGAGCAGAAGTGTTGACAGATGAGCAGAAGGATGAATGAACGCCGAAAGGAGAGTTCTGTGGACAGCAGTTTAGCCGTCTCAAAGTCGTACAGTCTCTGTGGCTTTGGATGACTTTCTCTGGGAGGGTGGGGGAAGCAGTGACTTCCCTGAAACTGATCCAGTGGCTTCATGTCTGGGAACCATTTGCTTCTGGCCCAGTCATGGCCTGCTGCTCACTGGGCATGTAACTCACACATTCACCTATCGCTGCTCCCTCTTGCTCACTGGATTGATGTGGAGGGAAATTACCCACAACTTCTATTTGAGTACAGTTGAGCTGCTGCCCACATGCATGCTGTCTGGCTCCCTGTAGCCTTTCAGAGGGCCCAGCAGGCATCCAAGGTCTTCCTAGATCTGACTGCACTGTCTTTTTCAAATGTGAGTTCCTGCCTTTTGCTGGACCACACACAATATGTCCCTACATTCCTCATCTCCACGGCTTGGTCTTCACTCT
The DNA here is from genome assembly GCA_004026905.1 of Hystrix cristata. Classification (NCBI taxonomy): domain Eukaryota; kingdom Metazoa; phylum Chordata; class Mammalia; order Rodentia; family Hystricidae; genus Hystrix; species Hystrix cristata. The sequence continues at coordinate 41,190 of PVJO010002780.1, read as the reverse complement.
TTATCTACCTGGAGGGCCTCTCCCACCTCCTCTCTCTCTTATATTTAATCTGATCTTCAAGGCTCTGTGTTCCCAACACACAAACTCATGCTCTTTCATCTTAGCCAGGCTATGAGCACAGTGAGAGCAAGGACCATGTCCCACATGCCCTTCCCATGTGGGTGAAGGAGATACCTGCATGAGGGGCATGAAGTGAGTGTTCTGAGCTGGGGTGGCAGATCTGGCCAGGCTCAGAAGAGCTCAGGAACTTATGCCTCCCTGAACTAGCACAGGCTCTGTCCCCTGCTGGTGGGACCGGAGCCCCTGGGTGCGCTTTCTCCCCGAGTATCAAGCCTGGGGTTGGTGCTTTTTGGATAAGGTAGGGTTTGGGATGGGCAGATGCATGTGTCAGGAGGGAAGGAGCTCAGGTCTCACTTCCCAAAACCTTGTTGTCTGAGGGGAAGGCAGGTGAGTGCCCTTCTGTCCCACATCTGGGGAGAAGACGGGCGTTGCCTGGCAGGAATGTGGCCCAGGCTTAAGAATGGGTACTGCCCAGAAGGATCAGACAAAGGCTTGCAGAAGAGGCCTCGGGTTACTGGGGGAAAGAGAGGAAAGGGACATCCAGTTGGGGAGAAGCAGAAGCCAGCATGGGGCCAGGTGTCTCAGCAGTGGGGACCCAGGGGCTGTCTCCCTTGTTTCTGATGTGTCTGCCCTCCTGTGGATATCAGATCTTAGAAGAGGGCCACTTGCCACTTCTCCCAGTGCTGGTGGGCGAAGAGGGCTTGCTGCGGGGGAGGTCCGAGGCTGGGTCAGTTAGTTAGCTGGGTAGCAGGTGGGGCATGCGCTACTGATACCAGGAAGATGGTCAGCACAGGTGAGGACTGTAAGTCATTGGGGTTGGCGGGACTAGAGTCAGCCGGGGCAGCAAGGACCTTGGGCTCATAGCAAAGACCAGTTTATGCAGGGCCTTGTGGCAGCTAGGAGAAGGTTCATCCTGAGAGGTGGAGGACTCCGAAGAGACTGAACCATGGGTTGGTGCTGTCCTTGGTCAAGTGTGGGCAGGCTAGGAAGAAGGGAGAGAAGTAGGCCAGTTTCCCAAGGTCTGTACAAAGTGGGTGGAAGCTCTTGGGATCCTTAATCCTCCCTAACCTTTGTCCTCAGTATGCAGAGCTGTGTAGAAGAGCTAAGAGAGGCAGAGGTGCCAGCATAGGTGGCCCTGGTCCAGTGACCATTTCCCCTTGGCCTCATTGCAGGGTACACCTGGAAAGCCCGGAGAGCCAGGAGCCAAAGGAGAAAGGGTAAGTGAGGGAGTGCGGGCACCTTGTATACAATGAGTGTGACCTCCCAAGGTGGCGAGACTCCAAGGCTGGTGTTTGTCCAGAGTGGTTAATAACCAGCCCAGCTGGGGAGCCATCTCATGCAGTGACTTCTGATCACTGTTCCCTGGGAAATCTGGAGCCCAGCTAAGGGAGGTTCATCTCCTCACCCCATATTTTTGTATGTGGTGTTTTTCTGCTCTTCTTTTTGGTTATTTTGAGGAACAAAATCATGATCATAATTACAAATGCAAAGGCAAGTGTGGGGAGATGCTGACAGATTTCCTTCTCCCCCTGTGCGAACGCGCCTGCATGATGTGCCTGGCTCCCAGAGTGCCAATTTGCTGGGAGCCAGATTTGTCGCTGGAGGTAACAAGGGAACAGATTTTCCCATAATGAGTTGCCTTGGTGCCACACTCAGAAAGCCTTTCTGTACATTTCATTTCTCCAGAAACCAAGATGGGAAAGTCATATGTGTGTGTGTGTGTGTGTGTGTGCACCTGTGTGTGCGCAAGCGCGCGGATTAGCCAGAGGGGGTGGGAAGCGTCCTCACACTCAGATGGCTGCTCCCTTTAGCGGCTCTTGCACGTCTCCTTGGTCTGGTCCACAGTCCTGTGTTTGGTCAGCCTTCAGGCTGTTGCAAGACACGGCCGTCACCCCACCCCCGCTTGTTTTCCTCAGTCCTGCAAAGAATTTATCTCAGCTTTCTTTGCAAGTTCCATGGGTGGGGAGCTGGCCAGGGCGGAGACGAGGAAGCAGTGTCTCTGGCACTCTGCTGCTCTGGTCTCTCTCCCTGCTCTTCCAATGATTTTGGTTCCATTCTCCCATGGCTGCTGGTTCCCAAATGATGGAATGTGGGAGAGGCCAGAGCTGAGAGGTTCTGGCTCCTCAGGAGAGTGTCATTCAGGTGCCCGTGGGCATTGCTGTCGCTGAGGGCTTTAGTAAGAGAATTCAGACCACAGGTAGGAACCTCTTCTCTAGTAGCTAATCAATAAAAGCAGAGCTTGCCTTTCCCCCGCTAAGTGGTTTCAGGGAATAGTGCCAAGGTGCCCTTAGATTCCGGACATTTCAAATATGGGACAGATCTTTTTGCTGCAAAGTGACAGGAGACATTTAATGAGTAGGAAGTGCTGTGGCACTTGTGCAAGGGGTGTGGCATCCAGCTGCAGGAGGAACCAGGAGTTTTAAAGACCCCTGCACTGAAGATCATTAAGGTAGAGGACAGTACCCCCAGGGAATGCACTGGACCCGGACAACTGAAGGGACCCCCTCAGATTTGGCGAAAGTAATTATTTAATTGACTGCTTTTCTGACTATTGTTGAAATTTTAGAAGCAATACAGGAGCAGAGCTAAACATGAAAGCTGCAAAGAAGGCAGTGAAAGTTGTGTGTCCCTCCCATCCCATCCCCTTTAGCCTGCCCCTCCCCCAGGCCCTTAGTCCTATATCCCCCGGAGTCCCTGCACACAGAACAAGGGCTATCACACACATGCCCCTCCCTTCCCCGTACCACTCTTGGCACTTTCTCCACCCTTTTGGTTTTGTTCAGGTCACTTCCCCTGAAGCACACACCTGGGATACAGTTTTCAGAACTGAGCAGTTTCTCTTCTCAGAGTCTCCACATCATGTCCCTGCCAAGGCACATTTCTGGTTACCATCTTGCTTGTCTTCTTTTTCTCCCTGTCCCTCCCTCTCTGCTCCAGCCCGGCAATGGAGTTCCTTACACTCTACATCCATTAAGGTGGCTTCCATGTGTTCAGAGCCATTGACCACTGGCTTCTCTGACCAACACAGAGGCCCATTGGCACCAGCGACTCGGCTGTCTGCCCTGGGCTGCCCTGCTCCTAAATCACTGATCTTGCAGCCCAGACTCTAGGTCAGTGGTGGGCAAATGTGTCCAGACAGTGAACGTGGCTGTGGTTGGGCCTCTGGGAACTCACAAGAGCAAAGGCGGAGTGTAGGGAGGGCCTGTGAAAGGGAGCCATGCATGACCCTCTAGCTGGTGGAGGGCAGATCTGCACCCAGACTGCAGCTGGCCCAGTCTCTAGGAGGAACCACACTTTTGGGGCAGCCTGGGAGTGGGAAGTTCTTTCTTCTGAGGTATAAGGTGAAAAGCAGAGCTCTTCCACTTCCCATCTACTGCTGACAATGAACCCCCGCCCATGCAGCTTTCCACAATTTTATATGCGTAACCCAGCAAATATCCTGCAGTTAAAATACTATAGATGTTGTTCTGCACCTGTATTTCCTCGTAGCCGTGCAAGCTGCTTGTAGCAGCAGGACCACAGCAGCCCCTTGGCCACATCCCTGTCTTTCAGCAGCTCAGTGCTCTGTGGTGTGGATATGCCACTGCTCCCTGCTGCCCCTTCGTGCCGGGAATGTGAGGGGTTCTATTATGGGTCCTGAGATTGGGAAATCAACTGTCTCCCAACCTCTGCAGACCACCTCAGCCCCTGTGTCCTGATCTGCACAATAAGCGTGGTAATGGAATGATTCTTACCCCAAGTCATGCCTGGCTCAGCCAGGACCAAGACTCCCTCAGAGTCTTAGGAGGCAGCTGCACCTGCTCTCTGCTCACTCCCTTCTATCCCTGGTCACCATGCTCATGTGCTTGTCTTCTCCTCCAGGGAGACCCTGGAATCAAAGGCGACAAAGGACTGCCTGGTGGGAAGGGTCAGCCTGGGGACCCTGGAATCCCAGGCCACAAAGGCCACACAGGTCTGATGGGCCCACAAGGACCACCTGGGGAAAGTGGACCAGCCGGGCCCCCAGGACCTCCTGGCCAGCCAGGATTCCCAGGACTGAGGGTAAGGATGTTGACCTCATTGCAGACTAGGGACTCCTCCAGGCTGGGGGGAATCAGGGAAGTAGGTGGCTTTCGGGGGGAGCAGGCTGCAGATCCCTATCTTTCAGTGACCGCTGTATAACCAGGAGCAGGTCGGTCCCCTTTTCTGAGGCTGCCTTTCCTTGTTACAAAAATGGATAAGAAAATGCTCTCTGTTTTGCTTTTATTAAGTAGCATAATGCGCATAGCTTGAGAGGTGCTCAGTAATACAGTGGTCCTCTCTCCAGATGGAAATGCGTCCTCAAGACTTTGTTCCTTGGGCTACAAGACTCTTCTACCCCAGGACACTGTGCAGAGGTGACTGAGAAGACACCAGCTCTGTGATCCCAGTTTTACTGCCAGACAGTTCCCCATCCGTTCACTGCCTGGCCTGGCCCCCTTCTCACGGTCCTCCTGGGGTACTCAGTCAGTGTTCTCAAATATAAAAAGAAATGCTGCTTTAGGGTCTTGAGGGATTTTTTTCTTTTAACATGTTTTATTCTAATTGCAAAATTGTTGTTTTACACAGCCTTATACCTGTACACATTGACTATGAAATTATAAAAGCCAGCTGGGCGTGGTTGCATACTCTTATAATCCCAGCACTCAAGAGGCTGAGGCAAGAGGATCACAAGTTGGAGTGCAGCCAGGCAACTTAATGAGACCTCGTTTCAACATTTAAAAAACTAGTTAAGAAAGGCTGGCAGTGTAGCTCAGTATGAAGGCCCTGGGTCCAGTTCTCTATTCTGAAAAAGAAAACATTGAGGTCCCCTGGTGGACATGTTGTCGGCTAGCTCTGTGACCTGGATGCCTTGTCCCTGCGACTGCCCATCCCTCCTCAGCAGCACCCTTCTTCCTCTGGGGACACTGACATTCCACAGAGCACAGGTGTGGGTGGCTCCACGTCTCTGCCAGTTCTGATGCTGTGCAGTTCCATTGCTTTCTGGTGGTTGTGGTCTGCGTGAATCAGGAAGAAGGTGGGACAACCTCAGGTAGCTTCCAAAGACCCTGGAGCCTTGCCATATTCTCCACTTCTGGCTGCTGTGGGCAGTGACGGACCTTCTGGGATGATCGCAAAAGTCTTGGCCAGAAAAGAACAAGGGAGTAAGGAAATAGAATCCACTGCTTGCCTGCAGGCTTCAGATAGGAGGGATGAGCCCCATAAGGCATAAGGACTGTTCTGCTAGGTCCTGATGAGAATCACTGTGTGAGCTGGGGCACCATGTCTCTCAGCTGGACAAACTCTTTCACTTCTGTGCCCCAAGCATCAGGACTGGTCGGATACTTGGTGAGAGCCAGCGTGGACAGAGCAGGAACAATCAGACTCTGGAACCAGAGAAGCCAAGTGGCCAAGCAGGGGAATAAAACATGACTTCATGCAGGATGACATCTGCTGCAGGCTGTGTCCTGGAGGCGGACAGGACTTGGGCGGGGCGAGATTGGGGGCACATCCTCCCAGGAGCAGTGCTGGAAGAGTGTGGGGGTGGATTCATGGGCACAGTGGATTTGGCTAGAAGGAAGTTGAGAAAAGGAGATGGAAAGGTGTGGAGGGAAGGCCCACAGCAGCTTAGAGAGTGGAGAGTCCAGAGCGCTGTGTGCAGGGACTGATGCTGCAATAAGACAGCGCAGAGGAAGGGATTACAGTGTGTGGAGGGCAGTGCTAGAAGGACGTGCTTTCCTATGCGCAGCTTGCTCATGGACTTCCACGGACTTCTTGTTTCTGAGTCACTGGGAGACTTAGGCAGCAGATGTTACTGGGAATATGAATAACCCCAAACCCCTCTCCTAGGGGGAGTCTCCATCCGTGGACACCCTGCGGCGCCTTATTCAGGAAGAGCTCGGGAAGCAGCTGGAGAGTGAGTAGCTGGACTTCATTATAGCCTCTCTTGCTTTGATCCTTTAGTACATATGCAGTGCAGTTTGGAAGTCACTCTAGGAGCAGCTCGCACGCAGAGTAACAAGGCTGGGGAGCACCTTGAGAGCCCTTATCCGGCACACAGATTTCCTCTGCAGAGAGCTTCCTGAATGGGCATTCAGCTTCTGCTTGGTTGCCTCTAGTGATAGAGCATGACATCTACAAAATCACCTCTTTTGGGATCATTCACATATTCTTTGCATTCAGTCATTTATCTAAGCAATCAGCAATTTTGGAGGTTTGCTATGGACCTTGTGGTCTCTTCATAGTCAGGGGAGGAGACAAATCAGTAAACAGATGTGGTGACTTCATGGTGACTTCAGTCCCTAGGAGAAGTTCTGTAATTTACTTTGGCATTGAAAGAGGAGAGAGAAGAAGTTACCTAAAATAGGCCAGAGGCAGGGGACCGAGAAGACAGGCTTCCTGGAGGAGAAGATGTGAGTTGGGAGTTGAGAGACAAGATGAGAGCCTAGACCAGTGATAGCGAACCTTTTAGAGTGTTCAATGAAAACACACCATTGGCTGCAGCAGGTGCGCCATAGGTTCACTGCTGCTGCTCTAGACGTTTAGAACGACATGAGTGAAGATGCCCCAGGGGGGCAGAGACAGCAGTAGGCTTCTCCCTGGGTCGGGAGCGGTCCTTAGCACCTGCATGTATGACCATGGAAGCCCCCACAACTTCACCAGGCAAGCGTGACTGTTGTCAGGAGGGTGAGGAGCAGAGGTGCTTAGGCACGGCCCAGGAGCGGGAAACATCGGGCAGGCTTCGCTCATTGGCCGCAGAATCTGTGCTGTGCACTGCACCACCCGGCTCTCTTGACTAATCCCCATTCTCGTTTCCTCTATGCTGGAAGGTTAGGAGAGCAGGTCGCAGAGGACCTGTGCAGGAAAGGAGAGGAGTGCATGATTACTTCCCAGACCCAAATGAACAAAAGCACATGTATTTGTGGGGTTGTATCTTAGTGATTTTGCACCTTGTACATGTCAGTCTCTGTGAGGTGGAAGGGCATGGTGGGAAGCAAAATGACCTTCTTCCCTGCCCTCTGGAGTCCAGGAGAACATGGCCCATGCTCTTAGACAAGAGGGCAAGAGACTGTGGCCTGGAGAAGGTAACGAGAGGGGCATGAGTGGGCAAGGGAGGTGAGGGGAAAGTTCCCTGGGCTGCCACAGCAGGTCCCAGAGTGGCCAGCCGGTCTGAAGGACTCGTGAGGGGACAGCTCTGCGTTCTGCCTCCTGTTACTACATTTTCTGGTGACAGAAATGGCCTCTGCCTTTGTGGAGCCTCCAGTCAACAGTAGGAACAAGACCTGTTCTGAACTTGCCTGGGCGGAGCGTCCAAGGGGCAAAATCCTTTCTTCCAAATAATCCTTTGAGGGGGAAGCATCAGTTCCATATAAAAATGAGCAAATCAAGGCTCAGAGCATTTGCGAAAACGCCAGGGTCACAGAAGTACCCCTCATACCCTCCTGGGCTGTGAGTGAGCAGTGGGAGGGGCCAGTCAACCAGGCCGGAAGACCCACGTTGGCCTGGGCTTACCGCCCAACACCAGGCTCTGTCTCAGGCGCACATCCCCGGGGCGGGTTTGGACCTGCTTCTCTGACTGTGTGGAGACAGGGTGGCTCTCGCTGCCCTTAGACAGGCACTGCCTCCACCAGGCCGGCTGTTGGATCGGTTCTGTCACCTTTATATGGTGTATGAGGGGTGTAAGTGTCTCACCTGACCAGCATACCCAGCCCTTCAGGTTTAAATGAGGAGTCTCACACTCAGAGAAGTCATGCAATAGCTTTCTGTAAGCCACTCATCTCTCCCCAAGCCTCAGTATTCCCAACTGACAATTGGAATTGCTGCTGCTGCTACTGTTACCAATGGTACTGCTGCCATTACTACTACTTTTGCTACTGGGAATGCTACTACTGCTGCTGCTAGTACTACTACTACTTCAGCTATTGCTATGACAATTACTGTCAGTACTACTACTAGCTCTGTCAGTAATAGTACTGTTGCTGTCAGTACTGCTAACACTGCTGCCAGTACTGTTATTACTACTGCCCAAACTACTACTGCTGTTGTAAGTACTATTACTATTGCTGTCAGTACTACTACTGATAAAACTACTACCGCTGCAGTCAGTGCTTTTACTATTGCTGCCGCTACTGTTACACTGTTAATACCACTACTGCTGCTGTCAGTAGCACTACTCCTGCCAAAACTGCTCTTGCTACCAGTACTAATACTACTATTGCCAGTACTACTACTACTTCCAACAATACTACTACTGCTGCTATTACTGCTCCTGCTATTACTATAACTACTACTGCTGCCATATTACTATTATTGATACTACTACTACTATTACTAGTGCTACTACTGATACTCCCCAAACTACTACTGCTGCCAATACTACTACTACCACTACTGATGCTGCCGATGATACTGTACTGCTGCTGCCCCTTCGACTGACAATGCTGTTCCTAGTGCCCACACAGTTACAACTATTGCAGTCAGTCCTGCTGCCGTGATTGATGCCGGCGTCTCTGGAGAAGGGTCCCAGAGCCAGGCACTGTCTCCTGGGTGCTCCGCTTTGCTTGTCCTCACACCAGCCAGCACAGTAGGCATCATCGCATTGCCTCCATGTTACTGCAGGGCAGGCTGAGGCTGAGAGAGGCCCTGTGGCTTGTCCAAGGTCACACACTGGCCGTGGCTGTGCTCGGACCCGCACAACTGCTGCTGGTTGAATCCCCCGTGATTGAACCACCAGAGGGCATGTACCGTGCTGCACGTGTGTGCATGAGTGACACTGGTAGCGCTGGTGGTCTTGGGCAGTTGCTGTTGTCCCCGTGGTTTCTAGCTTTGCCATCAGTTGCCATTCAGTCCTTTGCCCTCCACCATTCTTCACCGGCTGTCTCTGTTTCCCACCCACAGACAGACTTGCCTACCTCCTGGCCCAGATGCCACTCACACACATGAAAGCCTCACAAGGCAGACCCGGACCTCCAGGACCCCCTGGAAAAGATGGTCTTCCAGGCAGGACAGGGCCCATGGGGGAGCCCGGCCGACCTGGCCAGGGCGGTCTGGAAGGACCCTCGGGGCCAATAGGTCCCAAAGGTGAGTGGGCATGGGGAGGAGCTGCGTCACAGCCCACACAGGGCTAGCAGGAGCCGCGTATGAGGCGTGCTAGGTTGAGCCTGCATTACTCGTTCTGTCCTCAGTCCCCGCTGCTTGGGACACCCTGCATTGTGGCATCATGTAATCTTTTCTTATGTTTAAGAGGTTTTCATACTTATTTTTGCAAAATTATGCTTCTGCTATGAAGACTGAATCGGTTTCCTCCTGCTTTTTTGTTCTCTATCTCCTCTACTTAAGTTTCAGGGTTCTAAGACAAAATGCTCTCTTCTTCCCTCACCAAGTTTAGAGCTAACTAAGGGTTGTAATGTTTAGTACCCATTTTTTGGAGCTTAGTGCCAGTTTTGAAATTGGATGAGATGGTGCAGAGCTGCAGCCAGCAATGGCTGCTAACTGTCCTGCTGTCAGACTGAGGGCCTCCCCACCAGTGAGGCCCCAGACAGCAGCAGGTCTTTCCCTCAAAGCGCAGAGCTTGTCCCTCTTAACCCACCTCGCCCTGCAGGCAGGCGGGATGAAGAGCAGAGGAAGGACCCGAAACCAAAGCCACCAACTTGTGAGTCCTCCACACTGCCCCCTCCTCCCTTGTACACACTTGTTCACACCACGCACACACAGATACAAACACTCAAGCATGGGTGGGAAAGAAGCATATGGTGTTATTTTTGCTATTGCTGAGTGACTTATAGTTGGGGCAACGGACAATCATATTATCTTCCTCTTTTATCTCCCATTTCCCTGCAATTATTTATTCACTTATTCACTGTTTCTCTTACTTGAAAGGCTTTTTGTTAAATTTGTGTGACCTAGTACTACCCATATTTGTTTAAAAAAAATGAAATGATTGTCCATAAAAAGAATAAGACATAGAAAGTGTCTGACCAAATATAATAATTAAAATCATAGAAATGAATGGTCTAAAGATTCCATGAACTAGTAGCAGAATTTAAATGATGCATTCAGGAGATGTTTTAGAAACTACATGGTCAAAAACTGATTAAAAAAAGAGTTGAGAGAGAGAGAGTTTAATCAAATGTGTATAATCTTAACTCCATTATAGTCTAAGTAACTTTCCAGGGGCAATTACCCCTCTCTCCTCTTAATATCTTTTTTTTTTTTTTATACCTAGGATGGTAGTTAGCACTTTCTGTCTTTTTTCCACTTCATCTGTCTTATTAGACTTCAAGGTTCTTGAGAGTAAAGCTGCACTTCACTTGTTCTTGTATGAGCTCATGTCAGCTAGCATGTTGACTTTGTGCATTCACTGCCCAGTCCTCTACTGAGACGGAAATTAAATGCTTTGCCAATAAAGGTGTTCATGTGGCTGCTGTGTGTGCATAGGAGTGTGTGGGTGTCTACATTTGGTGGTCTGTATTGGGTGGGTCTATACATGAGTAATGTGTGTAGGTATATATGGAATTGGCTAGCTGCTTGCTTGAGTGAGGATTTCTTTGTAAATATCTATATTTGTGCTTGTGTTTAGGAGGGAAGTTACGTTTATTTTGGTGCTTGCATATGTATATTCTAAGCATGAGTGTTGCGTGTGTGTGTGTGTTCAAGTGTGTGTATGGGAGCAGGGGAGGGGGTCAGTGTGGAGGTGTTTATGAGTAGGTGTGAGTGGCTTAGCTTCAGGGATGTGAGGTCACAGGCCCACAGGCTGGGACTCCTGTCTCTGGCGTCACTGGGCATCTCTACCGCTAAAGGGTGCTTGTTTTTCTCAATAGGTGAGCGAGGAGCCAAAGGTGATCCAGGTGCACCTGGAGTTGGCCTTCGAGGCGAGATGGGACCCCCTGGAATCCCAGGTAGAGAGTGTCTGGGGTTGTGGGGAGGGTGGATGTCTGGACAAGGGAGGGGAAGACACAGCCATGCTCCTCTCTGCAGCCACGGGGAGCTCAGGCCAGGTGGGGAGATGGGGCTAAGGTCAGCTGAACAGCAGGCTGATCACTTGCTTTTTATTAAGTATTTTTAAAGTTCTTGAGTTGTATCCCAGGAATCAAAAATCCTGATAATTTATTGAATATTTCCGGTTTTTTTTGGTTTTTGGTTTTTGGGTTTTTTTGGAGACAGGGTCTCATTATGTAGTTCAGGCTGGCCTTGAACTCACTATGTAGCCCAGGCTGGCCTTGAACTCATGATGATCCTCCTGCCTCAGCCTCCTGAGTGCTGTCATTACAGCCATGTGACATCGTGCCCAGCCATTGAATTTTCAAGATAGCTAAAAAAAAGAAAGAAAAGGATTTTGATGTTCCCAATACAAAGTAATGATACAAGTTTGAGATACCGCCTATGCTAATTGCCAGATTTGATCATTACATTTTATATAAATGTCCTGACATAGCATATTATACCACATAAATATGCACAATTATTGTATGCCAGTTCAAAGTAATAATATTGAATGACCAAAAAGTCCTGAGAAATATTCCTGGGGAAAACAAAACAAAACAAAACAAAACAACCAAAATTGACATCAGGCTAAATAAGGCCAGGCAGTGCTGGGGATGAGTCTCTCTTTCAACATTCCTGGTGCACATTAACTTCTTATAAACACTAGGTAGCCTTACTGGAAAGAGTGTCCATCTTGTTTGACTCCACATTGTCTGAAGTCACTGGAAGTAGAACCATTTTCCTCCCACTACACACTTGTTCATTCCCTCTTAGGGATTTGTCTGACTGCGCTAAGGAAATACTGGCCACGTAGCAGATGGTCAGCTGTTCCGGGCCTCAGGGCCTCCTGGGTCTGGGGCATTTGGTTCTGAAGCTGGGATATACCTTGGAAAATGGGGATGATTTGGCCACTCTGCCTGGTGCCTGAGCTGGATGTTTCCAGAACACAGCAGTAATCACAGTGCAGGATGAGAGGCAGGTGTAGAAGATAGAAGAAATTTGTATTTTCACCAAACTCCACTTCATTGAGGCTTCTGTATTCTTTACTTAGTTTTAGTTTACCTTTTCTATGTGTTCTGAATAGTGGGCCTTTATTCTGGATAGTTTTAATTTTACTATTTATTGTTTCATGATATTCCAAATTCTCTACAGTGGATGTACACTATTATTTTATTACAGAAGATAGTTAGATATAATTTTTGTCTTGACTAATTTCAAATAAGTTATAATACGAAGAATATTTTAAAGTAGAACAATTTTACCAAGATGCACCATGTATAGGTACAGAATAAATGTAATGAATGTGACCATTGTATGTAGAATGTACCAATACATGTTCTTGGTTTAAAATAAAAAAAATAAAAAAAAGTAGAACAATTTTAAATAAAGATAAAAGAGTAAAACAGAAAACATTTAGAAACAGGAAATTTATATCAATTTCTAGCAAGTTAGTTCATTGTGAGTTGAGATGACCAGCCCACTTCAGTAGTTTCTAGCGGGAGAAAAAATAACACGGCTGGTGTGAAAACTTGATTATATAGGACTGTAAGTTAAATAACCACTATCTGAGCATTAACAGAATTCATGAGAAGTCTAAACCCAGTTTTAAGGTAAAACCTTACTTTTTGTTTATTTTATAAGGAGTATTCTAACAAGGAGCTTACTAAGACTTAAGAAGGAACATCATTACCAGAGTTGGCCATGACACCTAACACTGAGCGTCCCAGTTGCCAAAGCCAAGAAGAGAGAGAGAAAGAGAGAGAGAAATTGCTTATATATGCTATTATGATATATGATATGTAGCGGCACAAAAGTTCTGGTCTATTTAACTGTTAAGTTTCTTATATCCTGGATGTTGACTTTGACCCTGATTTTGCAGAACAGATTAATGTAGTTGAAATTTAACATGTAGATAAAGCTGTGACAATACAGCAGGTTTGGGGCAAGTTGCATGTCGGGTAATGGAAAGTAAACGGGTGTGTCTGAATATACATGTAGTGGGCTGCAGTCGGAGGATCAGGACTCAGTGTTCCACTTAGAATTTAGAGGCCTCTCCTAGAACCATGTGAGGACACAGAATGAGCAGGCCTGGCTGCCATCTCACTCCATGGAGAGCACATCCTCTTCGTGGCCTAATCGCTCCCTCCTTACTTCTCTCCTCTGGCACCTGCACTACTGTCCTCATGCAAATGATGAGGGTGACCATGGCCCCTGCACATCAGGTGTGGCTAGTCCTTGTTGCTCACACAGCCCGTGCTCACCAGGACTAATGCTCCCGGGCCAGGGCATGCTCTCTCTGAGGACAGTGCATCTCCTGAGCTCATGCTGAGTGGGAGCAGGGAGAGCTGAGTTCATTTGCTAGACATGAGCTGAAAATCTTTCTTTTGCTCTTTGGGCCAGGTCAACCTGGGGAGCCTGGCTATGCTAAGGACGGACTCCCAGGGAGTCCTGGCCCTCAAGGGGAGACAGGACCTGCTGGACACCCTGGCCCTCCGGGCCCACCTGGTCCCCCTGGCCTGTGTGATCCCTCCCAGTGTGCCTACTTCGCCAGCCTTGCTGCCCGGCCGGGTAATATGAAGGGACCCTAGAAGATTCTGGAAAGTTGGAAGACTGCAGTGGATTTCTGAAACTTGAACTCAGAGCCCAATGGGACGCCAGAGGCCTTGAAACATTTCACTTCCCGCCTTCCTTCCTTCTATCCTTCTTTCCTTCCTTCCTTCTTTTCTTTCATATCAATTTCTTGAGAGACCTCAGAATTATTAAACCCAATGGATGCTGCCAGCCAATCAGATCATTATTATTATTACTGTTAATTATTATATTATTGTTTCATAGGCAGATGCTTGTGAGTGTTTTCTCCTCCTCTAAAACTGGGAACATGAGGCATGGGGCACCAGGTGTTTCTGGCTCCCCTGACAGCACCATCTGAAGCACGTCTGCCAATTTTAGAAACTCTTGGTGCTATGAAGCCTTGATCAGACACTTGGAGAATTTACCTCTTTCCCCAAAAGCAAACTTTAGGAAATGGAGACAAGAAGCTTCTGTTCTCAGCTGTGCCTAGAGGCCCCCTGGGGGAAATAATCCCCAAATCACCGCTTCCCAGGAAAGCAGGAAGAAGAAGGGCTTGCACACAGGAAGCGTGTCCCGGTCTATGCAGGAATGGCGCAACAGAGAGCGGAGCCGGCCCTCCAGAGGCAGCAGAGTCGGCGGTGTTTCGGCTGCAGGAAGGAGATAACGTATGAGGGTCGGCAGCGCCTTGGTGGGGTCCTGGGTCTGCGCCAAAGATGGGGAACGAGGGCTGAATTTGCTTCTCAGCCATGGATAGGATGCCTATGAATTCCTCTTGTCAGTTTCCATCATGTTCATGTTCAAATAAAGGCATCTAGTGACCACTCGAGTTTCCCTGATGGTGGCTGCTGGCTGGGGCACTGACCAGAACTGAGGGCTCTTTGTCCAGGTTCCGATTCTGAAATGCGTGCTTTGGCTGTGTGTGCATATGACATGTCTGGCATGGGCCGGTGCTCAATAAACCTGAGTTTCCTTCTTAGCCCCTCTTGGTGGTTCTTTCTTATCTCCAGCACACCCCCCCCCCAAACTATGTGACTGCCTCAGGCATGTTGAATGAGTATTGCTCTCAAGTCTACAAGTTTGGTCTCCACGCAGAAGGAAGGAGCCAGTGAATATGTGTGAGTGACAGGGCAGGCTGGGTAATTCACTGCCCTGCCTTCGTGGAAGCAGCCCCATAGTTTACATTAGGGAAGCAGCCATTTTCAAGGTGGGGATCCATCCTGCCAGACAGTGTGTCTATGGAGCAGGGATTGACCACTGGCCTCAAAGCATGACTCTGGGCCTGTTCTCCTCTTGCCTAACTCCCTGACCCACCCATCTGTCCATCCACCTGTCCATCATGCATCCATTCACCTAAGCCGCCAGTCAGCCATTCACAGCCTAGCAGCATGGGCTTATCAAGGCCCCTTTCTGTCCTACCCAGCACTGGACACTTTTTTTTTTTTAAATATTGTATCAGGGATGAAAAAATAAATAAGTACTGGACACTTCTGACTTAGTAACTAGGAGTGTGAACAACCAAAGAGAGTTGGAGGTTTCATAGAGAAGTTTACGAATGAGATCTGAGACCTTTCAGCAGGCTGGTGCTGATGCTGGGGGTGGGTAGGTGAGTGTTGTGTTCCGGGGAGTCAGTGTCCGCCAGTGCAGAATGAGGCGCTGCCTTGACCCTTTACCCATCTACCCTCTCAGTTGGCTTTCACTATCCCACAAAGCTAATATCACCTCTGTAAGATGCCTTGTAATGACAATTCATGTAATTTGTAGTAATTGAAGAAACATTCTTAGAGACCCCTGGGGTGACTTTCAACTTTTTTTGATCATGAGTCAGCCACGGTGGGGGTACAATTTCTTTGTGACCAATATATCCATGTCAAGAGTTTGTGATAAAATATTTACCCTGCCCAAGCATAATGCCCTCTATGTTTGCTGTTATATTCCACTGTTGTTCTTTTTTTGGGGGGGGTGCCGGGGATCAAACTCGGGGCCTTGTGCTTGCAAGGCAAGCACTCTAATCACTGAGCTAAATCCCCAGCCCCTGTTGTTCTTTTTAAAATAGAATACCTATAATGCAGCTTTAGGTTCACAGCAAAATGCAGAGGAAGGTACAGAGATTTCCCATATATCCCATACCCCCACATAAAGACAGCTTCCCATTCAATCAGAACCCCACACTGGGGCTTGTTAGAATGAATGAGCCTACATTGTCTTCACCTAAGGTACATAGTTGATGTTATAGGTCACTCTTGGGATGGCTCACTCCGTGAGTTTGCACTAATGTGTATCTGCCATTACAGTATCATACAGAATAGTTTTATTGCCCTAAAAATCGTCTGTGCTCAACCTATTCATTCCTCTCTCTTCCCTTACCCTCTGACAACCACCGATACTTTTACTGTCTCTATAGTTGTGTTATTCTCAGAACATCATGTGGTTGAACTTACGTAGTGTACAGCCCCTTCGTATTGGCTTCTTTCAGTTAGTAACGAGGTTTTAAAATTCCTCCATGCCTTTCTCCCTTCCAAGTACTAACCAGGCCTGAACCTGCTAAGCTTCTGAGATCAGATGAGATTGGGTACATTCAGGGTGGTATGCCATAGATTCCTGCATGTCTTTCTGTGTCTTGATAACTCATTTCTTTTCACTGCTGATTAATAGTCCATATTTGGATGCACCACAGTTTATGTATCCATTCATTAACTAAAGGACATCTTGGTTGCTTATAAGTTTTGGTAATTATGAATGAAACTTTTATAAACTTTCATGTGTATGTTTTTATGTGGAAGTAAGTGTTCAACTCCTTTGGGTAAGTGGCAAGGAGTGTGATTGCTGGATCACATAGTAAGAATAGATTTAGTTTGGTAAAAAACTGAACTGTCTTTTGAAGTAGCTGTACCATTTCGCATTTCCACCGGCCCTTAATGAAAGGTCCTGATGCTCTGTATCCTCACCTGTATTTTATGTTGTCTGTGTTGTGGATTTTGGCCATTCAAATACGTGTACCTTATTTCAATAAGGGAAGCTCTGTGTTTGGCACTGGATTCTGGGGAACCTCTGCTAGAATCACTGGGTCAGGTGCCCACTGGGCTGGTACCCAGTGCTTTGGGCTTTCAGAAATCTCCCCAGCAGGTTCTAGAACTCTCAACCCTTTCATCCATGCTTCCTTTCCTGTGTCTCTCTGATGATGAACATCCTGGAGACCCTCGGACTGGACAGCCAGATCTCTGGGGCTCAGAGTTCAGACCAACCCAGAACATCGCCAGGCTCTGATAACCCTGTGGACTTTAGGATCTGCAAACATGGGATGCTCCATGCTTATTTTTCTGAGAACTGGGCGATTGCTGCTGTGTGTTGGCCCAGAGAAATAGAAAAGTGGCCCAGAGAGCTGAGCACAAACCGCAGACTGGCATTTTCCAGCCCATCCTCCCTCTGTGCTTCCTGCCAGGAGCTGCAGCTAGTGGATCCATGTCCACGAACTTCTTCCCTTGGAATGTCTTGGGGAGGATGCGGAAGTAGTTGAATCTGTTCCCTGGAAGGAGTAGGCCCACTGCCAGGCACAGTAGATGTGCAAAAAATATATGGAACATGCTCAGAAAGTGAAGACTGAGGTGTATTTTGGGATACCTGAGTTGATGTGGAGCTTGTCCTGTGTAGGGTTAGTGATATAAATTCACTCCACCTAGTGGAAGTGGAAAGACTTGAATCCTGCCATATTCCTCTTGGCCAGGAGTCACTTGGTCCTATGTGCAGGGCACATGTGTGGTTTGCAGGTTGGAGGCCTCTGGTCAGCAGGCCTGGCTTCTGTGAGCCAAGACTTTTAAGGGATTTCCCAG
Organism: Hystrix cristata; assembly: GCA_004026905.1. Taxonomy (NCBI): domain Eukaryota; kingdom Metazoa; phylum Chordata; class Mammalia; order Rodentia; family Hystricidae; genus Hystrix; species Hystrix cristata. Next base: position 23,752 of record PVJO010002780.1, on the reverse strand, counting down.
ACTGAATGCAGCCAGGCCGCAGCCTGAGCCTCCCTGTGCCCCACGGCTATCTAGCTGGGCTGGGTACACAAGGCAGCCCCCTGGCCGACTTAGGCACGCAGGCTGTGTGAACCTGAACCTGGGGCCATCACTAGGGTAATTGATAACCTCACTTTCCTCCTATGCTGAATGGAGTAAATGGCATTCAATCATAGGAACTGTCTGAGAATAAGGTTTTAAGAAACAGGGCAAAGTGAACCGTCTTTGACAATTGTTTTAGGTGTCCCATTCAGAGCTACTGAGTCAATGTTGCTTATTTATTTTAATCCCAAAAGAGAAGCCATTCCTTTCAAACCAATGGTTGCTTGCTTTTGTCTTTGCTCACTTTTTATTGGTTATACCTAGTAGTGGGTTTTACTTTGCCAGAGTTGTACATGCACATAACATAATTTGACCATCTCGTATTTTCTTATTTTTCAAAGCCTGGTCCCGGCAGCCAGATCATTTATTCCCATGCTCTGCAACATGAGCTGGGTGCTGTTATGCACTTCCCAAAGTATTTTCCAGAGAACCCGCACTGTCCAAGCTGTGTGGAGAGGGCCAAACGTGTGTGTGTGTGTGTGTGTGTGTGTGTGTGTTAAAAGTACTGCAAGGACAAAGGAGGTGCCCTTTGTTAAACCAAGGAAAGGGGGGAAGGGGCGTGTTTGTGGTGCCTCTGTGATGCAGTTGGAAGGTGCAGTGGTGCAGTTTCTGGCAATAGTTTTGTTTTTCTGCCTTCGCTTTTCTTATGGATTGTGAGTATCTCTGCTTTTATTTCTGTGATTCTATGAGGCTGGGACATGAGTGTACTGAGGAAAGTATAGACAGTGGGTTATTAAAGCAACTTAAAACCCTGGACCTGACTGAGAAGTTCCCTTTGGGAGAGAGGAAATATCAGTAAGGGATATGTGTGTGTGTGTGTGTGTGTGTGTGTGTGTGTGTGTGTGCGCACACGTGCCAGGGACTGAACTCAGGGCTTTGTACTTCCTAGGCAAGCCCTCTAATCACTGAGCTAAATCCCCAGCCGGTAAAGGGTATATTTATCCTTGAGGCCAAAATGGGTACATAAAACAGTGTGAGACCAACTCACCCTTTCTAGACTAGGTCCCCTTAAACCTTCCTCCTGAGGCATTCTGGATGCTTAGGCTGGTGTCTTCAGCTCTAGAAGCGTGAAGCCTGAGGTGCTGGGAGGGGAGTGGAAATGAAGATGGCCAGCCCTGTTCTGAGAAGCACCTGCCCCGGGAGGCTTTGTCAGGACAACTTGACCTTTGGCTGCTTAGTTGCCAGGATCCCTTGTGAGTGACAGACAGACTGTTGCTATGGAAACTTCTGAGGTTGTCTGGCCCAGTCTCCCCGTAGGTTGCCTTCAGGAATGTCCCCTGTGGTCAGAGAAGAATAGAGAATTTGCTGGAAGTGCCGAGCTGGCTGCCACTCAGACCAGGCCCCTTTTCCGGGGTGGGGGTGGGGGTGGGGTTTCAAGGGCAATGAGCCGGCCTTTCAGATCCACAAACAGGGCGCCACATGCTGGGGCACCAAAGGGAACAGATACAAACCCATACTTGAGGAGCTCTCAGTCTGGAGATAATGGTACATAATTAACTCCAAAACTGTTCCTGGGCAACATACAGGGCGACAGATGCACAAGAAACTGACTATTACACTGTACTTTAATTTGATTAGTGCTATGAATGACAAAATCTGCAGATTATAGAAAACTCAACAAGAAAAGATTAAAATATCATCTGCTACTTATCATGCCCACCATGTTTCTGGACCCTCACACACTTACTTTCATAACAATTCCAGGGAGCAGTTATTTTTTTTACAGGATGATACTACTTTATTTATGTATTTATTTTTGAACCAAGAAGATTTATTGGTACATTTTGGATATACATAACGATCACATTCACCATACTTAATTTGTACCTGTACGTGATATATCTTGGTTTTTTTCCCCCCTTCCCTACCCTTCCCCTTCCACTCCTCTTCCCTCTTCAAACATTTATAGGTAAATGGATGCACCTTGAGAACAGACTCTTAAGTGAAATAAATCAGACACGTGAGTACACGTTTCTTTGTTTCTCTGGTATGAGAAACTTTAACTGTAAATAAGGGCAAAAAATATATAATAGATATTGTGAAGAAGAAAGAAAATATTCAAATGGAGAGGATAACTAAAGGGGGAAGGGGAAAAGGAAGGAAGGAAAAAGGAAAAGGAAAAGAGGAAAAAAATGGAAAAATGTAAATGGAGCAGTTATTTTTAGTCTCATTTTTATAGATTAGAACATAACGAACAGAGAGGTGGAGCAACTCTCTCCAGGTCACACAGCAGAAAGTAGTCAAGTCCTGTTGTGAAATATGGGCTCTCTGATGTCCACCTTCTCCTTCTACATGGCCACCTGGACAGGGTAAGGCTGAATTACGTCTGGGACCGCTCTAATTTATTCAGCAAATGTGCAACACTTCCTTTCTACCTGTGAGATACCATACCTTTTGTTTTTCAGAATCATGTTTTCCTGGGCAAGAGTTGCCTGATTCTGATGGGAATCATTCAGTACATGCAGGACCCTGCAGGAGGTAGAATATCCTCTGCTCTGTGTGGATGGATTGGGGGGAATTTGACACCACAGAGGGAATCAGGGTATACCTAGGGGTGAGGGGTGGTCCCCACCTCCTCTTTGGGGAACCTCCTCGAACTTTTATGACAGAGGGATTCTGGGCATGCAGAGGAATTAGGGCCACTGGGATGCATGAGAGAAACATTGATCTGGAGTTAACGCATGATTTGTGAAGCAACATGACATTCCACTGGGAGACGAGGACACCAGGGGCCCCACAACTTGATGGAAGAGTCCAAGAAAGAATACATAAGCAAAGTTAGATGATGGTTTTCAGTTAAGCACTGAGGAGACGTGTTTTGGGTTTTGTTTTTTGTTTTTTGTTTTTTGTTTTTCGGTGCTGGGGCTCAAACTCAGGGCTTTGTGCTTGCCAGGCAAGTACTCTAACCACTGAGCTAAATCCCCAGCCCTGAAAGATGTTTAACTGAGCTACCCAAAGAGAGTGAGCATGGCTAAGTGGCTAAGGAGGATGGCCCTGCCAGGAGAGAAGCCCAGCCGGGTCCAAGAGTCACCTTGGCTACTTTTCTTAATTCAGCATCTTGATGTCTACCTTCATTAACTTAGCTTCCGTGCAAGTCCTATGAATTCATAGCTTAATGTGCTAGTATTTTAACCATCTATTAAAATGAAAGTATGACTACAGCAGTGCCCCAGTTTGCAAACTTAATTCTTTCCACAATTCAGGTCACAAAGCAAATCGGTCGTGAACCGAATTAAATTTCCTCATAACGTCTGAATTTGATTCGGCTCATGACCAATTCGGTTTGTGACCAGAATTGTGGAAAGAAGTTAGTGAACCGAGGTACCATTGTATAAGTAAAACATGCTCACCCGTGTCTACCTGGGGCCCACGAACAGTGGTGGGAAGAGTGTGTGTGTGCGTGTGTGTGGCATAACTGGATGCAAACCATTGCTTACCACCAGGGTAATCGCCTGAGTTCTCTGCATGTAAGTGGGGAGAGAATCATGATCCTGAGACCTGCACTGTTTGTAGTGAGGTTTACGAGAAAAATGTGAATGACAACATCTTAAGTCCAGACAGGATCTACGAGGGTGCTGTGCTGAGCTGTATTGTTGCCTCAAGCAAAGGGAAAAACTTGAAGACACTGATCTTGTCTTTGTTTAAAAGGTAATATTTTACTCTTCATAGATTTTTTTGCTTGCTTTTTTAAAATCTTGCATTGAAACATTATTCATCTTAGTACCTGAGATCTGTGGCATCCCTTATAATTCTGCCTCACTCCTGCCCTGTTGGGATGGGTAGGCCTATGGCCTTGGGTGACCTGTTCCAGCAGGAGCACCGGACTGTGCACAGTGCTGGGATGGGTTAGTTCTTAGATAGCACCAGGCAACAGACAAGTTTACCCACAAGCAGACCAGATTGCCTGACAGAGAAAGAAGGCAGGGAGTTAGACAAGTATGACAAGTCTCACAGGGATAATCTCTCCTGCCTGCTCTAGCACAGACAGGGAGCTGAGGACCAGACAGGGAAACGCCATCTAGGACAACACAACTGAGTGAAAAGCAGCTCCTAGGGGCTCGGATTAGCTGCTGGAAAAGCTTTCCTGTGTCCCCTTTCCCTTACCATCCCCAGAGCCTCCTATGGCCACGTAGCTTCCAGCAGTACCATAGGAGGCAGGGAAGGAGTGGGCCACTCATCTCTCCACCATCATACTGTGGCACAGGCAACTTGCTGGGAACCTAGTGGTCACTGGGGGTCCTGCATAGCTGCTCTTTGGATCCCCAATATTCAAGCAGGGTAATTTTTCTTTCTTGATTCGCATCCTCCACCCTCAGATTCCCAAGGGCTTCTTACATCAGAGAGGCTAAGAGAATGGGAGACTAATAGATACCACATTCTCAGATCCCCACAAGGAAAGAGGGACCTGAGGGGAGCCATGGAGTAGGGTGGGGTGGAGCAGAAAGACATAACCAGAGCTTCTGATTTCCCAGGGAGTGGTCCAGGAGGGTGGGAGGAAAAGAGCTAGTGTTCAGTGCCACCTCTGCCTGTGGACAGCTGCCTGTGGGGCTGGGACTTGCATTCTCCCTCACCCCACTTGAGATCTGTGCCAGTCTATTTTCAGGATCCTTTCTCATTTACCTGATAGACTGTTTACTCCTTGAAGGTCAGAATAGACCCATCACAAAGAATTGCCCTATGAATGGTGTCAGACAATAGTTGTTTTATGGGCCACCCAGTCCACCCAAACTAGAGCAGAGATGACTCTGAGAAGGCTGGTGGAGAACTACATCTACCCTGGGACCCCAGAGTTCTGCCCTCCACAAAACCAGGGTTTGGCTTTAACCATGCGCCAAATCTGCACACCTTCTCAGGACACCAAAGAGAAGAAAATATTTCTAAGAACCATTTGACTAAATACTGAGAGAAAAAGAGAAAGGAGCTTGGGGACATGTAAGTGGCTTGGAATGTTGGAAGGTTTACACTGTTGAGTTTCTGTTTAGATTGGCTACACTGCAGACCCCCAGGGCTTATCTAGGCTTTTGTATACCCACCCATAGGACCGATCATCTCCTGGACATATTGGCTGCTCTGCGAGTCTAGAGGTGTCTCGGGCTGAGATGAGTGACCTCTTCCTTCCCCCACCTCAATCTTTCCCATCCTTTTCCACTGTCCATCCTAGCTCCCCGAACTGGTGTAGATTGCTAATTCTCTGTCTGGATAATCACCAGCATCATCTCTCTGCTCTTTACTTCTAAGCCTTTCCTTCTCCTGACTCCAGATTGCTCATCCTGAGATCTGAGTACTGAAGAGTCCATAGCCAAGCCCAGTACTTATAACTGGAGCCTGTGTGGTTTCCCCCGGTCAGCCATTCTCTGAATGCCTGTGTGTGCCCACCTGTCTGATGGCATTGTCATAAGTGCGGTTTCTTACAATTCCTCATGATTTGAAGTAGGTTTTATGATGAATGTTTACAAACTGTGGACCTCAGAGGTGAAATGACTTGTCTCTGATGAAGCCAGTGCTGAATAGAAGAACTGGAATTATGCCCAGGCACTCTGGCTCAGTGTCCTGAGCTTTCTGTTGAGACCCAGCAGAGAGACCCTCTCATCAAGAGAAGTGGGTCTTCTTGCCAAGTGTATTACATTGCCAGCACTGTCTTGCTAAACCTGGGCCATTCCCTACGGTGGTGTGGATTGCTTTTAAGGATGAAAAAAATAACGCGATGGGCCAGCAAGGAGTTCCTCAATGTTTTTTGCTCTTCAAGGGTCAAGTAGCACTTAATAAGTCAGCTCTGTTTCCCAGCTTGGGACTGAGTGAGGCCAAGTTGCAATGAGGAAAGAACATGGGGCTACCCACAATGGCCTCTCTGGGCTGAGCTCTGTGAGTTCTGTTCTCTCTGCAGCCCATGTGTCTTAGTTATTTTTCTCATTGATGAGACAAAATACCCAACACCCAAAGTTAAAGGAAGCAAGGTTTATTTTAGCTCACAGTTCATAAGGTTTCAATCCATTGTTGCCTGGCTCCAAGGCAGGGTGGCATGACAGAGGGACATTGCAGAGGAGAAACAGTTCATGGCAAACAGAAGGCAGCAAAGCAGTAAAGTAGTGAAGCAGCTTCTTTCTGTCCCTTTATATTCCATCTAGACTACCCACCTTTTGGGTGGTGCTACCCATACCCAGGATGGGGCACCCTTAATCCCAGCATCACATTCTTAATCCTGGCATCACACACCCTAATCCAGCCACTTGGGACATTCCCCACCTATGACCCCATGAGGCTTTGGGGGGACATCTAGATACAAGCCATAACACAATGTGTGTGCCTGATCACAACAGTATGGCTGTCTACTAAAGGAGTGTACCTTACCTCATGTCCTTCCCACTGTACACCAGGGCCATACATGGGTTAGATGGAAGAGGGAGGCTGTGCATGTTAGAGCCATGGATTGACACACATTTTCTGGTCCTCCAGAGTAGGGTGACATCCTGGTTGTGGTGAATTTTGGTGGATTTATTGTGGTCAGCTTGAGCAGGAATGCCCAGCTGAACTGAATTGATGTGGTTCTGGGCATAGAGGATCCACCTGAGGATTGTTGCCAACACAACATAAAGGAGAAGGGAAGCAGAAGATAGTGGCCAGCTATTTCCCAGGAGAAGCTCTGCTGTGGCTGATTCTCCTGAAGGGAATGCAGCTGTTCTCATTGCAGAAGGAGCTCAGGACCTTGCTGTTTTCAGGGACGGCTCCTGTTTGCTTCAGGGGAGCTCTGGTCTTCATCTCCACTGTGAGTATCATGTCCTGGCTCCAGTATAGATTTCTTTAGTGCAGGCTCGGACATACATGAGATATTTCTGATCTCCAGTGCATAGATAGGTGTTCTACCTTCTTCCTACATTTGTCTTGTGTATTTGGATGCTGTAATGTGTAAATGTCCTGTATTAAACTCCTCTCTTGCAAACCATTAACTCTAGAAGGTAACTAATATAGCTGGTTCTCCAGATTAGGCTGCCGTCCTGATCTAAATGTGCCTTTGTCTGAGTCCTTCAGATGCTTGAGAACAATGGCCATGTGGGGCCCCATGAGCCTTCTCTAGACCTACAGTTGCCTCCCCAGGTTGAATCTGAGGGGACAGGTTCCCTTCTTGAGAAAGTGTAGTGAGTTAAGAGAAGAGACTAAGGCAGGAGAGGGTTAAGTTTTACTCTGGTTGAATGTTTTTGGTCTCTCTGAAATTCAGGTCAGTTAATCCCCAGTGCAACAGTGTTGGCCTTTGGAAAAATGATTGAGTCTTGAGGGCTTTGCTCTCAGGAAAGGGATTAGCTGCCCTTGTCAATAGACTTGATAGGATTCAGCCCCAACTTGCCTTTGCACCTTCTACCAAGTGAAGACACAGGATTCCTACTCTCTGGAGGACACAGTTTAAGAGACAACATCCAGAAAGCAGAAACTGAACCTGCCAGGGCCTTGGTCTTAGATTTCTGTAGAACTGTGAGAAATAAAATTTATGTTCTTTATAATGTACCAAGCTTTGGAAATTCTGCTGTAACAGCACAAAGAGACTAAGACAAACTATTCAGAACAAACTCAGATCTGAGTTCTGTGCCTTGTGCTCTCCTGAGGATATTCCGGAGCAGGGAAAGGTGGTGGCAGAGAGACTAGCTTCCTTGCTGAGTCAGCATCTTGCATCCTTCAAGTTCAAGCACAAAGAGGTGCTTACCTTGCAAACACAAGGCCCTGAGTTCAATCCTGAACGCGCGTGTGCGCGCGCGCGTGCACACACACACACACACACACAACAGAGCTCATACTTTTTCAAAGGATAAGTGAAGGCAAGAGGTGCCACTACTAGGGCTAGCCATGTAAAATATCACCTGTTGTCACCTCCACAACCCAAGGTGTGCCAGAGCAGTGGAGTCAGTTGCTGAGAGAACACAGAAAATATCCAGAGATGGCTTGTGAGATTTAATAAGATACCTACCAGAAAGGACAAGGTTAACTGAGACTTACTAGCAGAGAAAGAGAGAGTCCAGTGGTGATGAGCTGGGCAGGAAAATGCCTGAGAGAACTCAGTATCCAGTGGCGGCCGGCTGGACACAGCACCCCATAGTGCCCTGTTCCACACTCAGTTATCACAGGCGAAGAGTTTTATAGATTCAAATACACAGCAGTGACATCATTATCCTGATTTGTTCCGTTGTATGAACAGCATTCCAAGGAACAGCTGACTTAGCATACGGGCAGGAAGGCAGTGCCAGTGCCTATAGATGACAATAGATGTCTAGCTCCCAGTGTCCTTTAGATAATACTTATCCAGGCGGTCTGGTTCCTGCCCCCTTACAATGTTCCCTTGACTTGCTGGGCAAAATTATTCAGAGGTCAGAAGTGGCATTTCAGGGACATGGTGCTGACGGCCCTAGTTCATCTTCGGGGCAAGGCCTGCACAATCAAGCTCTACAGTAGCAGAGCATGTTACCCCTTTTAAAGAGGACAGCACAGGCTCACAGGTCACAGTGATGAGCACAAGGACCTTACCACTTTCACACAGCCAGGAAGCAGAGGAACCAATGAGGCAGGGGTGACCTTTGTTTGCAGGCAGTGTGTTACTGCTGAAGTTTTGCTCCCTTTCTTTTCAGCACATGATGGTCATGGGTACTGTTTAATCACTTGCCATTGTTGGTAGCACATGAAGGTGAGATGGTTCTCTGCAAGTCAGTAGATGCTGCCGAGCACACAGGCTGTGAGGTTTTTAGCTGGCTCTGTGTGCCACATGCAGGCATGATATCTTTGGGCTGTTCTATTACCAGCCACATGGGCTGTAACAGAGAGTGGTGGTTAATACTTATAATAAAAGGCCATTCTGGTATGAGAGATGCAAGAGTTAAATAAATGTCCATGCCTTCAAGGAAGTATCATTTTAGTGGGAATAGAGGGACAATATAACCCCTTTAAACCCCTCTCTGTTTCTGTCTCTAACACACACACTCACAAGCACAAAGATACACACAGATACACAAAATACACAGGTATTGAAGAAGGATACAAATAAGACAGGAAAGGTTAATAGAATAGAGCACTTACAGCAATTTTGGAACATGCCTGAGAAGATTACATTTGAGCTGAAACTTGAATGTTGGAAAAGAGACAATCAAAACTGTGTTGGAAGAAAAAAGGGTTTCAAGCCAAAGGAAGACTATATGTAAATGTTCTGTGATAAGAAGCAGCATGTTGTGCTTCATGGGTAATGAATATAGGATCTTAGCAGGAGAATAAAGAAAGCTGAGAAACTGAGATGAGCGAGAGAGAGAGGGAGAGAAAAAACCTGCAGGGACAAGTTGATAGGCTCAGGTTTTATTCAAAGAGTAATTACTGTAGACTGTTTTTATTTCCCCCAAAATTCATATGTTGAAATCCTAACCACCAAAGTAATGATATGTTAGTCAGCTTTCCATCCCTGTAATGAAATGTTTGACATGAACAATTTAAAGGGAGGATGATTTATTTTGGCTCATGGCTTCAGAGATATCAGTCCATGGTCAGCTAGTTCCATTGCTTTCAGGTCTTTACACCTGTGGCAAGGCAGAAACATCATGATGAAAGGGTGTGGTGGAGAATATTTGCTCACCTCATGGCAGCTGAGACACACAAACATGCAGACACACACACACACACACGAGGGCAAACATGAGGGAGAGGGGAGTCAGAGACCAGACATAGTCTTATAGTCTCTGAGGTTATGCCCCCATGTCCCATTCCCTTTGGTTAGTCCCCACCTCCTAAATTTCCATCATTGCCCGGTAATGCCATCAAATTATGTTTACAGCAACAGATTAGTCCACTTGATGAGGTTAGAATCCTCAAGATTCGATCACCTTCCAAAACCCCTCCTTGGAACACTGTTGCTTTGGGAACAAAGCCTTTGACACATGAGGCTTCCTGGGACATTTCATTTCCAAAGAGTAACAGATTCTATTATGCACTGGGGATTTTGGGATGGTCATGAGAGTGGAACTCTTGTGGATGAGATTAGTGTCTCAATGAAGAAGTCTCAACAGGTTGACTTGGCTCTTTCTATGCTGTGAGGTTACAGTGAGAAGATAGCTGTCACCAGACACCACATCTGCCTGTTTCTTGATCTTGGACTTCTCAGCCTGCAGAACCATAGGAAAAAATTTGTTACAGTATTCCTCAAAGTACGTAGCCCTTGCAAAGGATGCCATCTCTTCTCAATATATGCTTGCTTCCAGAAAAAGAGAGCTAAACCATTACATATCACAATCTTAGCAGCCCTAGAGAAGGAGGAGGCCAACAAAATCTCGAACAAGATCCAGTAAGGGTAGCAGAATCCAACTTGACATGGTTAGGCAAGCCCAGAGAAGAGAGGTCTCCATAAAGTGGTGAAGGGTCAGCTATGTCCACTGCCACTGCAAATCAGGTAAGGAGAAGACAGGGAACTGGCTGTTGGCTTAGGCCTTTATCCGTGAGTGGATAAGGTCAGTTCAGGGCAGTGACGGTCATGAAGCCTAATCAAGTCAGCTGGGGACACACTGGAAGTGAGGGCACAGAGACATCTATACAGAAAACCCCCTTATGGGGGAAGAAGAGCAGTGAGGGATGTGGATGGATCTTATCTACAACTGGGCAAGAAAATAACTACATCTATGTAAATATATATCCAAATATATACATTTAAATCTAGGAATTGGGGGTTCATTTCCTCAAACTTCTCCAGCCTTACTTCTGGCCTCTTCCCTGAGGTGGGGCCCCTGTTTCTCCATATTGTTCTCAGAATAAGGGCTTCCAATGTGTTGCACGATCTCTCTCTTTTTAGTGCCTTGGTTCATACAGCAGGACACAGTGAGGTGGTTTGGGATGCAGCGTTTGCTTCTCTGGCAAGGTGAGGCGGCAGTGGGGCTCCTGAAAGGCACGTGGAGGCTGGTGATGGAGCATTTTGATCGGACGCTTTATTATATAGATGAAAAGAATCCAGGAAAAAAATTAAAGCAGGAAAATGATGTGATGTGACTTGGTCTGTGTTTCAGAAAAGCAGTCATTTATTCATTATATGTTGGGGAAATAAACTCATGAGTAAATGAGTGGAAGAGACGTTAAGAATTTTTTTTAAATAAGGAAATAATTGAGACAGAAGGAAAGAAGGAGAATAAAAGCAAGGTAGCAACTGTTCTGAAAATTGCTAAGAGCCTGGAGTGGAGGGGAGGCTTTGGTGAGAGGTAGAAGTGCCTGAAAGAAGAGATTCACTAACCCAGACCTTTTGAAGCCCAGGGAGCTGCAGGGGCAGCCATGAGTATGCTGGGCCTGAACACTCCGAGAAAACAGCTACTCATCCCTCTGCAAAAAGAAGTCTTGCAGGCTTTGTGCCAATCCCATTAGTCAAGGACTCCTTGCTCTCTTCCCTTGCTGGTGTGACTTTTTGTCCCCAGCCTTCTCAAGCACCTAATAATCATAGTTCCCAGTCAAGAGAGTTTTATAAGAAGATAAATAGCATAATTACCTATGTGTCAATCCACACGACGTTATTGCACTGAGCAAACATTAACTCGAGCTGCTGCTGCTAAAACAAGATTAAAATCTAATCAAGATGTTCGAGAACTACTTGTCCTACCTTCAATTTGTGGTATGAATCATGGTTAATATTTCTTTTTTCCTCTCGATTGCTCATTATAACCTATGCCGTTCACCTCAGAAAGGCAATCATCTGTTATACACTAGCCTGGATTGTAAAGACCAAGTGGTATTTCACATCCTTGTGAGTGGAGGGGTTAAGAGTCTTTTATAGCCCCTGTAGAGAATCTTGACTGGAAGTTGTCCTTGATCCATGCTTTTCTGCATAGTGAACAAGGGAAGGGTAGTCAAGGAAAATCTCCTGAACATCCTGTACCTCCAGAGTTACCAGTCCAGGAACAGTAGTAGGGTATCTGAACCGATGCCAGGGAAGGGGAAGAAACTCAAGAAAGGCAAACAGGATTTCAGACCCCTGAGAAGACAGGTTGACATGACCCAATCTGAGAGCTAAGAGCTGTGGATGTTCAGAGACCAGAGCCAGCAGGAAGGATGCAACTATGGCAAGGCCTAAAGAGTGAATTTTTGCTCCACAAAAGTTGACTGAGTTCCCACTCTCAGTGGAAGTGGGATGCCTTAGGTGTTGGAGACTTGGGAATAAAAGGGGAATCGATAGTTCCTCTCCTGGCAGAGTTTACATTCCCTAGAGAAAGAAAGCCAGGAACAGGAGATTCCATGTATGTTGAGCAGCTGGTCCTCACTCGGAAGTAATTCTTATATACTCCAACTGTTCTTAATACTCTTTCGAAGACTGTAGAATCCCCTTGTCAATTCAGCTTTCAGGTCATATGTGGGTACTCCAGACACATGGTTCCACCCATCAGCATCCCTACTATCTTCAACCCAGCCCTGCTCAGCGACATAGATGATACTGGTGCAAATTCAGACAGAACTCTGACCTGTGTTGTAAGTGCCTGCCCCTTTGTTCTCAGTCACTTCATCTGGAAACAAATGATATGTCTACTTCTCTCACAAACTTTCTTTAAAGCATCATAAATGAGATTATTGATGTATTTCCTCAAGTATTAGCTAATATCTTCCCCACTGTAAATGCCGAGTGGCACCTGATACTTGTTCCAGTCTGTGTGTTCATGTGCCCTCCCAGCTATTCATGCATCATCTATCTGTGGGTCAATCTACAGAATGTTTCCAAGTTTGACATTTCCCTCGATCTCCACCACCACCTCACCAGCAGATCCAGGTAGTGCAAATGCAATTATGCCCATTTCAGGAAAGAACTTGGCCTCTTAGGGACACTGCTTAGGAAAACCATTAACTATTGTCATAAATGCACCCCAGCAGGACTCGGGAGAATGTCAGAGATATGAAAATTCAGAGGAACCTTGTATGAAACTGGAGTCAGTTTAGTGATTTGATTCAAGGTTCCATGTGAAACCTGTGTCCCTGTCCTTTGTCTTGACGTTCTAAAAGAGTTGGTGGCAATTCCCTTTCAGTCTGGATGGTCTGGTAGATGGTGCTTCCTTTTCCCTTTACACTGGCCCTAGGATTTCCCACATAAACTTCTGTAGGTCAGAACTTGAATTTTGTGTCAAGTTGTTTAGAGAAAATCCAAAACTTGGTGTCAGCTTTTGGGAAGGTTAACACTTTGAATTTACAAAAGCAAATCTTGAACAACCTATTTTAAAGCAAGTCATCTCAAACTGGCTTCGTTAAAAAAATTTTGTCCCTGATGGGGTAACAAACAAACGGCTACTTCAGGGAAGTTGAGGTTATTTCTCAAAGTCATGGCTAGTAAACAGCAGAGCAAAAATTAGAATTCTTCTTCTCCTATATATGGGATGTTTCTCTTCTACAGAGGATGGTGAAAGACATACCAAGTATTCTGAGTACAATTTGATATCTTGACATGAGTTTAAGATAGTGGCTTTATCATAACCAACCCTAATAGCATAAAAATATATAGAATAAGGGAGGTGATAGTCTCACTGTAGCACTAGATTGTTGTCAGACCAAACCTAGAAATAAGTGCCATTTCTGCCACTGACTTACACTGTTAGTGTGTGGGGGCTGTCAGAGGAGAAGAGGGCCTGGAACGGAAAACGGACAGAAAAAGGCCTGCTTCAAAGAGATACTGGGATCCTGGAAAGCAAGCTTCGACTGTTTGGCAGGTCATTACAGGTGGAACAGATTAAAAATCTTGGCATATATGATTCTTGAGGGCAAGGATACAATGTACATTTTAAAACTGATATAAGTAATAGATGTTCATCAATTAGAGTTGATTCAAATTAGATTACACCGTTTTATGAGGCAGAGAGCTTTACGATATTGGGAGCATCCAAGCAGACTCAAGAAGTCACTAAGCATGGAGCTTGCAGACCTGCTGGGGAGGGATTCAATGACGTCTCCCATGTGTTCATTGGAACCGTCTGTCCTCAGGCAGGGAAGAAGACAGGATCCTGGTGGGTTCTCTGACATTCCAGCAAGACCCTCCAGCCCTGTCATGATCACACCCTACCTTCCCCAGCCCCCTCTCCTTCACTGTGCTCAAGATGAAACCCTGCTGTGTTTAGTCCCACCTCTTCTTGCTTACACGTGCCTCCACTAGCAGAGAAAATTCTCAATACCATGCTGATTAGTTTCTCCCTTGAAACTAATAATCACTAATTCAAGGTGGGCTTTTGGTGCTGCCAGTCAATCCTACTGTCTCACTGTCTCACACTCTTACACGGCAATTTCAAACTCTGCTTGCCCACAGACTTCAGGCACCTTGTCCTCTTCACTCTCAGCTGATAACTTTGATTCCCGTTTTTTTGAAGGACTTGCACACACTCGGCATCATGGTGCCAGTCGCTTGCACCTCCTCCTGTTGCTCAGAACAAGCTAACCTTGCTCCCACCCACAGCCAACCCCTCTATTGATGCCCCACCTCTCACTTCATTTCAAGAGCTAAAGGACATTTCCAGCTGTTCCCACCTTCTCTCCTGCCCCAAATGTCCTCGCTCTCTTTAGATACTTCACACCAATGTTCAAGTGTGCTGTGACGCCTCACAGTCTAACCAAACAGCTTCTCGTGATTTCACACCCTCCTCCAGTTACTGCTCAGTTGCTTTCCTCCTTTTTTCAATAGTTTTCTCAAAAGTTGTCTATATTCATTTTATCCCGGTCTTTCACCTGCTCCGATCAGCCTCATCCCAGTGTAACAGCTCTTGACAATCTCACTCATTTTATCTTGGTATTGTCATTCCGACGGCCAGTTATTAATCCTCATTATACTTGAAAAAAGTATCTCCATTCACCCTCAACCACAATTTTCACTTTACTGAAAGTCTCCCTTCCTTTGGCTTCTCAGACAGCACCTGCCTCTTGTAGTATTGATTGCTCCTAATTCTCTCTCTTTCCTAATCCCTCTTTCTTTTCCTCTTGTCTTTCTTATTTCCCTCAACTCTAATAACTGGGAAAATCCAGGACACAGTTCTTAGGCCCTATCTGTGCCTCTTTGCCTTCATCTGTCACATGGTCTGCAACACCAAAAGCACACCGAGGTTTTCAGTCAAGGGAGTTCCCCGAATTCCATACACTTTTCGTTTAGTGACATGGCATCTTCATGTGGGCATCTTCTAACACAGGCTTCTGAAGTGAGCCATACTGGAAGACAGCTTTCTGACCTGTTCCCGCCTCGCGCACATAGGCATGCCCTTCCTAGTCTAGCTCGCTCTGCTGACCACCTCCGACTCATCCCCCAGCCTGTAACAGTACAAGCAACTGTTCACATGACATCCAGCACTAACAGAAGGGAGGGACAGCAGCCAGGCAACTGCGCAGACACACAGCATGCCGAAGGAGGACACAGAAGGCCCTGCAGGGCTTTCTTTGCGCCTGAGGACCAGAGCGAACAAGCCATGGATGAGGCACTACGGTGGACAGAGGGTGAGGAGCCCTGATCTCCAGGGGAGGAGACAGTCGGTTTCTTGGGATGATTCTTGGTCGACAGAGAACTGAAGCCTGTTCATTTGCAGACTTTATGCAGTGCAGCTGGTCCAGCTGATGGGGAATGAGTGGTGGGCGGCCTCTCCCGCTGCTTGGGTACATAGCTGGAAAAAACAGGGGACTTAGAGTTAGGCTTTGAGCCCTGCGGTGCTCCAAGATGTCAGCGTAACACATGAATATTTGGTCTTATAGTACACCCATTCATGGCAACTTCATCCCTCTAACTACTGAGTGTGAATCTTAGTCATTCTGGGCTTTTGTGTTCTCTGTTATTCCATATCTAATCCATCAGCCAGGTAATAATCCTCATGTCAAACCTCCAAATTGAGTTTTCCCCTCTCATGTCTTCCATACTCATGAAGTAGAAGAATAAACAAAGGCATGGTAAAGGCATCTTGCCTCCCAGTTCCACAGCTGGTAAGCAAGAGAGCCTGACCTCAGAGTCTGTACTCTTAGCCACATGGTGGCCACTAGAAAATCCCAGCTTTTCTTTCCTTTTGCACACAGAGTGTGATCCCTTGCAGTCCCTAAATCCTTTGAAATTAGCCAATACCTTCTGATCATGTCTGGCCACATAACCCATGCTACTCCGGGATGGTTTTCAGAGTGTTTTATCTCTTTCTCATCATACTGGTGGTGTAAGGATTCCCACTCTAGGATTATGGGGTCAGCCAAAATGACATGTCACACTGGACAGAGGGTGCCAACCGCAGTTCATTGGCCATATATATTCACACCTCAAGTGGTGAGGACACTGCCTACCACACAGAGATATGCGGGGTAAGCGTGTGAGAGTGTAGAGGACAGCCAGTGGTGAGAGAGGCAGGCTTTGTGGGGATAAGCATGCGAGGTGTCCCCCTGGATCCCACAGGTCAGAGTCAGGCAGTGGAGCCCACTACTAGGGAATCGACTGAGCTGCACATGGGCCCCAGGAAAAGGGGGGGGGTGGATATTGACCAGGGACTCATTTGAGGGAGTAGAGGCAGGAGGTCCTCTAGATCTCATCAGGCGTTGAAGCCTTACTTTAGGTAGAGAGTCATGCTGTGTCCTGTCTGTTGTCATGGTGATGGTAGAAGGGGTGAAGAGACAGGTACACATCCAGCCTGAGCTCTAGGGGGCTGTGACCTGCAGAGCAGTCTCCCTGCCCCTCAGCAGGCCAGAAATACACTGTGAGAGAGAAGCCCACTTTTGGCACTGGTCATGTGGCTCCTGCCCTGCCACATCAGCTCCAATCTTTTTAGAACCAGGGACCTGCTTTATGGAAGACAGTTTTCACATGAACATCAGGTGCATGGGATTTGGGATGACTCAAAGGAGAGCACAACCTAGATCTTGTGCGTGTGCAGTTCACACTGGGGTTTGTGTTCCTTTGAGGATCTAATGCCCTGCTGATCTTACAGGAGGTAGAGCTCAGGTGGTGATGTGAGCAGTGGGGAGTGGCTGTAAATACAGATGAAGCATCGCTCACTGGCCCATTGCTCACCTCCTGCTCTGCTGCCTGGTTCCTGACAGGCCACTGGTGTGGGCCCCTGCCCTGGAGCTCAGAATTTTTCGTGGCTATTTAATCCAATGCTGGTCTATGCGTTGCTTTGAAGAGATCTCTGAGAAACCATTATGGTCCCTAGTCATTTTGAGGTCTTCCAGTGGGCTGAACTGGTCAGGCGAGCTGTTCAAGGACCAGACCCTCCTGAAGGCAAAGAGTCAAAGCACGGAGTGGGGAGCTGGTACATGGCGGGGCCCCATGGAAGGACCTGAGAAAAGCCAGGCGCCTTCAGGAGTGAGGGCATCCCTGTCTCACAGCTAGCAAGACATCAGGGACCTCAGTCCTCTAACCAGAAGGTGATGGATTCTGCCCAAAACCTCAGGGAGCTAGGAAACACATCTTTTCCTAGTTCACCTCCAGGCGAAGGTATACCCCAGGTGACACGGGAACAATCTGAACCAATCCTTCCTGATTTCAGCGTTAGGATTCCCTGAGCGTAGGTGTCAGCAGAAATACTCTGGAATCCTGAGCAAGGTGATACTTTTACACTGTTCTGAAATACATTTGTGGCAGTTGGTTATACTGCAATGGAAACATAATAGAGTCATTTTAGCTTGACTGTGCTAATTGTGCAGATAGGGTTGATAGTCAAGGTGTGGGGTGAGGCCACCACCATGTGTCCCTCCATTCTGATGAAGCCATATCAACAGTGGCCTCCTTTGCAGCACTGGGTAATCTTACCCAAGAATTCAGCTACTCACTTCTCCAACCAAACAGTATGTCCCACCACTTGAGGGAGACCTGACTTTATAACTCATTTTTGTGTCCTCAGTCTTTGCCCACACATTTACTGCACGGTGGCCACTGAATGAATGTGTGTGAAATGGACACATGCACGAAGATGAGGCAGCAATATACAATCACGCCATCAACCCAGCTTGGTTAGAGGAACATTCTGGGAGGTCGTGTACAAAGGATGAAGGATAAAGAGAGGAGAGAAGGAAGAGAAGGGAGAGAGCGAAACTTGGTAGGGGTAACAGCACATAGAAAGGAGCCTGGCAGTAGCCTAGCTCTGTGAGCCTTTGCCAGAAGTAGAGTGCAGAACACAGGGAAAAATGGACAGTTGAAGTCAGATACTTGGACTGTGAAAAATCTGTCTGTGCATACTGAGAACATCAGCGTCTTTGAAATGTCTCACGTCACTACCCATGAGAAACCCCAAATTCTGATCCAAGTTGTGAAATATGTCGGAAGGTAGCAAACAGTCGCAAGCTAGTGTGACATTACAAGTTCTTTTGCCCAATAAAAATATATAGCTAGAGCTTGGCAAATCATTTTAGTCCAAGAATTTTTTTAGAGTGTTTTAAAGCTGAAATCCTTATGAAGGTTATTTTGATCTAACATTTGTTTATGATGTTTAGATCACTTAGGCTGCCAGGATAAAAATGCATGTTCTTTGCACGGAGGGTTGCTACTTCTTAAAACACCAGACTGAAAATTGAACCTAGGCATGTGCTTTAGGGCTGCACCCCAAGACTCATGGCTTGAGGAAGAGGAATAGCTTTTCTCTCTGGTCCTGCCATGTACTAGGGGATTTGCACACATTCTCTCATGGTGTCATGGGAGATCCTGGTTTCCAGATGGGAAGATGAAGGAGGGGAAATGTCCTACATTTGTAAGATGGTGGAGGTGTATGTGGTTCACCATGGCTGGAGCTCAGGACTGAGTGCTGTCAAATCCTCATCTTTCCACTCTGGCAAGCTCTTCCATGACACTTGTATTTCAGTAATAACTTTTGATGTGTGGCTTATGTTCATAATCTCACATATTTCCCTTAAATATTTGGAGACAGGCTGAGCATTTTAAAGATGAAAGAATAGGTTGTTTAGAGAGCTTAAACTCTGTTCCCAGTGTTCCTTTCTTTTTTTCTCTCCTGTCCTCTTTTTTCTTTGTCTTTGCTCTCCTCTTCTTCCCTCTCTTCTTTACCCTTTCTTTCCTTCCTACACCATCAGATCATCCACAGTGGATTGGTTAATATATTGGACCAGAAACATTCAGAAATAAAGAATACAATTCCTTAACTCAGGGAGCTCATGACCAGTGGCAAAACTTGATTTAGCAATTTGGATAGTTACAGTGCAAAGTGGAAATACTGTGACAGGCGAGTATGAAATAACTAATGGGACCACAGATGTGGACATAAGTAATTGACTTACGGTCATGCTGAAGGTTTCACAGAGTGCTACTGAGACAGAGGACAAGCTCCTGATTTTCCCAGGCTACCGGAGGGGGTGGTATCTTGGCCAAAGGCCGAAGCACCCCTCCTCCTGGCTTCCCTTCAGTCCCTCTAATCTCCCCAGTGGACTGAGACCACTGGCCTCCGTGTCCTCCTTGGTTGTTTAGCAGCCACTGTCCTCCAGGCTGCTCTGACAGGAGTGCAGCTCAATTGTCAGCCGTGGGGACCTCCCCTGCTCCTGCTACTCCAGAAGCTGCTGCCTCCTCTTTCAAAAGAGAGGGAACATCTGGTCTGACTAGGATCAGGGAGGGAGGGATCTTTGCCCAATGTTAACATTCCAAAGCTTCCTGAAACCTTAATTAGCTCTGATGAACACAGCTGTCTGAGATTCTCTGGCTTTAGTCATTTTTTTTTCCTGAGATGTGACAGCTGTCAAACAACCCACATCTCCCCAGCCCCTCACTGAATTGTTGCCATGACAACTGAGACTGTCCTGGAGCCCTGCTCCCACTTGGATTAATCATAGGCCTGAGCTTGGACCAATTAGCAAGCCTAAGTTTGGACCAGTTGCAGGCTTGCACTTGGACCAACCAAGGCCTGCCTCTGCTGTATTAGCAGCACTTCCCACACACTTCTTGGGTTAGTCCAGGAGGGCTTGCTCCATTGTACTGACCCCTCTGTGCTGTAGCACAGGACGCGTTAAAATAAAAATTTGCTTTGGTAGTTCTGTAAACCTGCTTGCCCCCTGTGATTTAATTCTTGTATAGTGCAAGCTCTGAAGACTTTGTAGATCTACCCAGGATTCTGAATAGTGTGGACAGAACAGTCATCTCAAAAAAAAAAAAAAGAAAAAAAAAGGAGCAATAAACACAAGGGGTTTTTAGCTCTGAAGAGTTCCAGAGACCCGCAGCCAATGAAGGCCAGCAGCAGAGACCAGCACCTGGCAGAAGCTGGCTAGCAGTGGTAGAAACCAGCACCCAGCTGTGTCTACAGTTGGCATCTAACATTATCTGGTGTCATCTGGTGACCTCAGGATTGCTTAGCACAGCTGCTTTTTGCTGATTCATGATTTCCATCTGAATGGAGGAAAAGAACCCTCAGCTGATTGGCAACAGTGGGTGATTTACGTGGATAAATGGAGCTTGCCAAGAGGCTAAAATACACAGAAAGTACCAGATGGCGAGAAAAGTGTGTTCAGAAGAAAAGGTCCCGCATTCACACACTCAGAAGTGTGTGGGGAGTGCTGCTAACATAGCAGCTGCTGGCCTGTGGTTGATCCAAGTGCAGATCTGCAACTGGTCCAAATTTAGGCGTGCTCATTGGTCTAAGCTCAGGCCTATGATTAGCACAAGTGGGTACAGGGCTCCAGGACAGTCTCATCCTCTCTGAGTCCAACATCCTGTACCTATTTCCAATATTTATTTAATGGTATGTAATTGGCACTTAGTATAAGTCAGGTGTGTTGTGAAGTCTGGAGGCCAGTGGTGTTGCAGAAGGGTGCTAGCTCCTGAGCCTCATCAAGTTTAACATGTAGTCAAGAACAGAGTCTGTTCTGCCCCAGGCTATCCCAGGAACAGGGACAATTTGGGATTAAGAGTGCCAAGACTTTGTTAGGGAGAATGCCAGTAGGAGCAACAGAGGGGAGAACCTGGAGAGGGAGAAGGGAGAAGGAGAACAGGTTAGGCAAATCTGCATCCACAGCTGCATCACGTACGAGCCCAAGCCAGCCATCTACCTCATCTTTGGGGCCTGCCTGCCCTGGCCTGCAGGTTGTGCTTGGTTATGGCCTGTGGGAGGCATGGCCTTGTGGCAAACCTAGCGACTAACCTCAGCACCTAGGCTCCTAGATCTAGCACAGGATCTAGACAAGGAGAAACAGTTATGGCCACCACAGGGATATCACCAAGAAGCCACCCAAAACATAGAAGAGTACATCAGCATTAAATACTAAGAATAGATTCCATTTTCTAAGGATGCTCACAGTGGTGGGAAGTGACTCACTAGAAGGACAAAAAGGACCCTTGGAGAGGTGGTGATGGGGTTCAGATGAGAAGGGTAAGGCCGAGGGACAGAGGCGAGGTGAGGGAGGAGAATTATAGCAGAGAGAGTGATGCATGTGGATCTGTAGGAGCAGCGATCCCACTGACGGGACTTACAATATGCCTGCTGGGGCAGGAGACAGCCAGGAGTACAGGCAGCTGAGGTGAGCAATGCAGGCAGAGCCACCCCGCAGTGTCTGGAGGCTAAGGAATGATTCCCAGCTTTTTTCCTAAAGCAGTGAGAAGCCAGGAAAAGGTATATGTCAGATCAAATGTGCATTTCACACAGCATTTTCCTACCCTTGGAATGGATTATACAGAGATGAAGATAGAAGCTAGGAGAGCAGCTAAGGGGCTCTTTCAAAAACCCACGTTCAACATGGAGGTCAAATTGAACCTTCCTGGAGGAGCATGAGGCAGCTAATGAGTCGGAAATAGGTGAGACATTTCAGAGGTAGAAGCTCTGGATTCAGAATGCTCAGGACTGGGGGAGCTGGGAAAGCAACAAAGAGATCTCAAGGATAAGACACGGTAATCAAATTCTTATTCACAGAGAGCCAACAGCCTATTTCTATTTCCAGTATTTATCTTGGACCGACCCTGCCACATGGCTGAGGCCCAGGAAAATGGGGCTGATTTGTGTTTTCACCCTGTTCTTCCTCAGAACTGGCTTTTACTTTCTGTACCAATTACAAATCCAGTCCATACTATAAAGCCATCAGGAGACAAACTCAAACATTGTTCTACCATGACAGACACGTGCTTAGAAAACCTAAAAAATAACCCTACTCCTTGTCAGGGATGTAACTGTCATGGACAGGTGATGGGTAACAGGAACAGTGGCACTGGGCCTCTAAAACAACTGCTTTCCACCTGGTGTGCCCCTTGCTGGTCCATGACCCTGAGCATTCACTAAACCCCTTCACCCACTTGGTTTTTTATTTCTAAGTATACTGATGCTAACCTCACAGAATCAGAGTGTAGATTCTATAAGAGGTTTTATTTAGTGACCCTATCTCATATGTAAATGGCTCATCTTTCCTCCCCTCTTGGCTTCTTCCTTTTCTTTTTCCTTTTCACAGTCTCTTCCCCCTTTCCTCTCTCCTTTTCCATCCATCTCTTGGGCTGAGCTCCTCTTCCAGTTTTCAGGTCAACATTAGCCCCAGTTCTCACTCTGCAGAGCTGGAAACAGAGGAAAAATGCCAGATACTACTATCCTGTTTCTCAATACAGAGAACTGATTTGCTTGTGGTCAGTGACAAATTACATCAAAGGAAAGAGTTAGTTCATAAAACTTAGAACCACATTAAATGTATGCAATACCTAAGGTAGAATATCAATGTAAAATTGATTTTGTTGTTGTTGTTGTTGTTCTGGGGATTGAACTCAGGGCCTGGCACTTGTGAGGCAAGCACTCTAACCACTGAGCTAAATCCCCAGCCCCTAAAATTGATTTTTTTTTCTCTCTAGGAATATAGTATGGTATAATCTTCCAAGTGTGCATGCATGCATGTGTGTGTATGCGTGTATCCTTCTGGAGTGTTTTATAGTCTTACGCATAAAGCTTTTTATACATTTCTTGTGAAATTGATTCTAACATATTTTATTATTTTGTTGCCATTGTAAGTGGGAATTTTATTCATTACATTTCCTGGTTATTAATTTCAGGCACTAATTTCTAATTGAATTGTCCTGTTGTTTGCTATGATTTTGTTGATTCTTTCAGAATTGTCGGTTTTATAATCAACTCACTTATCCTTAGTGAGTTCTATTACTATTCTTACAAGTATTATACCCCTCTTTACTCTTCTTCTCTAATTTCTAGTACTATTAGATAATATCTCTTATGTAATGTATTATTATTTTTAAAAATTACCCATTTTAATGAGTGTTATCAGATGTACATGAGGAATTTTGTCAAAAGCCTGTTAATAATTTGTGGGAAAGCCCATGTCATTTTTACCCTTAGTTTTAGAAATAAGAAAATGATACCACCAAATATTAAACTATCCTGATGTTCTAGAATACACTGTATTAGGTCATGATGTACTTTTATTATTGTTTTCAGATATACGACTGTTGTAATTGCTAACTTGACTGAATTAAGAACTACTTGGGAGATTTGCAAAGCATACTTACTGGTGTGCCTGGGGGTGTCCTGGGTGTCTGACTATGAGGCTCTCTGTCTGGTCGCGGGCTCCTTCCTGTGGCAGCTGTTCCCCTGCTCTGCTTCCTGGCCACCATGAACCTGTTCTTGCCTAGGAGCCAGCCGTCCCTGCAACTGTGAACCAAATAAAACCTTTAAATTGGCATCAATTCCTTTGTCCCAGCAATGGGAAAGCTGACTAATACAAGGTTCTCCTGAATTCT